>JAGKTI010034281.1:0-11492 GCA_018397915.1 Birgus latro | reverse complement strand
ATGATGATGTAAAGGTTATAGTGGTGGACTGTGGTAGTGGTGATGCATGGATAGTCGCAGCGCCTTGAAAGTATCACTCTTAGATGACAGGACTGAAAACTGATAGACAGGAGGCCTACATGAAAAGGGATTTGCTCAAAGCACAGGTGGACTGAGTTATGCCTCTGTTAAAGGCAATAAACTCACTCGGCCCACCCCCTTTGAATATATGTGAGAGTTAGGTATTTGATTTTTTTTTTTTTTTTTGCCTAACATTCTTAGGCACAGAGAGTAAAACCTGGGGGTAAAACACAATTCTCTGACGTTCTGCTAAATGCTACTGGTATGCTGTTGGGCAAATACTTCAATTTGCACGTAATTTCCTGTTGACGGACGGTGTTTTACATTCAAGAATGAGCGAGAAGAGGGCAAGCAGATAAGAGACATAGGAAAGAGAGAGAGAGAGAGAGAGAGAGAGAGAGAGAGAGAGAGAGAGAGAGAGAGAGAGAGAGAGAGAGAGACGTGGCGAGAAAGGTGGAGAGATGAAGAGACAGGAGAGGCAAAGAGGAGAGAGATAAGGAAAATAGGAGCACAGTATGGAAGAGAGGGAGAAGGGAGAGTAAAATGCAAGAGGGCGAGGTGAGGTGAAGTCCTCATCTCACCTGCTGCTTTCTCTTACCACATTTTCACCACGCTTCTTCAAAACTACCTTTTACATCTTTGTTGCGACTATTTTTTTTTTTTTTATCACAGATGCCCTGGACCCAGTCTTCCTGGTAATTAATGTAATGAGCAGTTTCTATACTGATACGTTTTGGAGGGTTGAAAACATTTATCGAACTTTGGTTTTGTTATTAAATTCCATTGCTGCTATCACCGATGCTGATTACGTAAATCATTCAAGCACAATATGGTCAGTCTATACGATCCTATAGCCATGTTTCAGACATACATGGCTCAGTATTTTTATGACTGATTGGCAGCATATACTGTTCTGGCATTGCCAGTACTTATGCTGTTTTGTCTCTACCAGAGCCGTATTCACTTACGCCTCAAAGGATTCATGCGTAAAAGAAAACAGGAAATCAACATTTTCCATCTTTTGCACTGAGCAGCTGGTGGATATGTCTTACTATTGGCTTTAGCAATATTTAGTACTATACACACCATGGGACAAACTATATGGGAACGTGAAGTGATCTTACATTAGAGCAAATGCTTCCGAGATACAGTAGCCTACTAGTCTTTCTTCCTATTAGCCACATTTTAGATATCTATGCTGGCTTTTAGGATTCAAAGCTGTGCTTGAATCGCCTGGTGCCTGTCCGCAAAAATAGGCTGGCTTCGAATATTGCATCAACTGATCAGATAAGCTAACCTTGCTGTCCTTAATTACCGTACTTCTAACACATGTTATCAAGCCAAAGTCACATTCAGTCATATCGTTAGCAACTCCTGTAAGTATAGGAAAATAATCAGGTAAAAGAAGCAAAATTATCCATCTTTGTTGCTAACTGTCTTTCTACGGGAGGCGGTGGCAGAATCAAGAGGCGGCCTGCAGTCCAAATGGACTCAGGTTTGAATCCCGGCTGGGGCAGGGAGCAGTTCAAGGATTTGAATTTCTTACAAACCAGACTTTTCTGATCTACAAGATGACCCGCCGACATATCACAAAAGTACCCCCGCTAATACCAGTACACCAGTCCTGTATGAGACATGCCTAGCATGTATTCGATATGGATGGTGGGTGTTAGCGCCGAAGTGGTGACATGTGGAGATGTAGGAGGACTACCTGGGCCACAAGGAGGACTACTGGGACTTGGGAAAAGGCCCTGAAGCCTTTGCCCAGAATCGGACACTTAAAAAAAAAAAAGTAGTTCTCATACCTCCTACTCTCGTGGAAATGCTTGTAAATACTAGATATAGGATGACCTTCTTTATAGGCCTGAAACAGCACATTGAAAGTACGCACTAAGAGCACAGCTGGAAAGCCCTGAAGTTAGTTTGAGCTGAACTGGCTATATGTAGCAATTATATGTTTTTCAGCCACCAAAATGTATACAGTGTTATTTCACGCAATTTAATACTCACTCTTGCTGATCGTTTTCATTTTTTTTTTTTTTTTAAGCCAATACATGAAACGCCAAGACTGTTTCCGAGCTCGCTTCGGAGAGATTCAAAGACGATTTAGGTTTAACTAACAAGTACTTCGGGCAGATTCATATCATTTTGGCCGACAAAAACCAAAGACAGCTTCGAATCTAATCTGTCGAACAACAAAAATGCTGGTATCGACGCCATTCGCGAGGATGGAAACGGTTTTCTGTGTCTGGGCAAACTTTTTATTCTCTGGACTTTGAACAAGTACCTGGACAAGAGTACGGCACAGTGATTTACTCGGTGAAAAATAAGACATATTAACATAACTGTACACTAGTAAACAGTGTTGAAAAAATAACCCTGAGGGAAAAAAGAATGGTTTAGAACAAAATAACAGAAGGCATCGGTCAGAATAAAAAAAAAAAAAATCCTCTTGGAAAATACTAAAATGAACCATCAGCAAGCTAGATCAGAAAGAGAAAATGATAGCGGTGACTATCAAACTGCATTTCCTTAGATTTGTTTGCATGGTAGGACATCGAATCACTAATCATACCACCTGGTGACATAATACCAATCCCTCACATTCAGTGGGTTTAGACTATCATGCAACAAAACGTCACACATTAACTCGTTTGTTGCGATTGATGTTTTTGTGTATACAGGCAAACAGGAAAAGTTGTATTCAGCTTAGAGAAATCTTAGCAGTCAAAGGCTTCAAAAACCATAACTAATAAATCTTTGTCTCGTATTTGAACAGCTAGAGTTTATATTCAGACTAAAACCAGGTGATTTTGTTCAGTTGAGGAAAATTCTAGCCCTCAAAATACTAAGGGCAGTGTCATCTTTCAAGTCTAGACTTCCATGCCCAGGGACTCAAAATGCTTTCTGTGGTTGGGCTGGGTAATGTGTGAATGTGTGCTTAATCTCAATAAATCGTGTGCTGTTCCCGATTATAATTATAGTCTCTCTCTCTCTGTTATTGTGACTACGAAACGCATCCGCATCACAATGCCTGTACACTCGTTCTTCCTACCTCTTAATCCCTTAAATCTGGCTTACTCCAGACGATTTTATTCGACCAAGGGAAGATGTCTAGTACTGAACGGATTAATGAAGGCTGTATCTAATCCTTCCAGTTCGAAAAATCCCTCCCAGGTTGAATAAAACCACACGGAGGTAGCAAGAATAAAACACAAAATGCGTGCGTCATCAGAATGAAGTGGTAAGTCAGCCTTTTTTCATTCTTTTGCGTCCAATGAACGCGTGTGGCACTGCAAGACTGTATTAACTCTTTGATGTTTTGGATGAGGTTCAGTTTAGTTTAACTCTTGCTGCTCCCATCTTTTTTTTTTTTTTTCAGTTTAAAAAAGGCCTGTCGTACTGAAGGATCATTATTGCCCGCCCTTAGTAGGCGGCGAGATAATGTTTTTGCCTGCCTCTGTGTGTGGTGTGTGTGTAACTCACCCGGTCGGTCAGGATCACTTGATGGTCGTGATCGTCAGCTTTTACTCTCCCGGAAGGAAGCTGAGAGATCATGTAGTCCGATCTAAGGGCAAGACTGTGACCTTCACACACGCACACACCCATCCCCTTGCTCAAGTCCATGAAACTTTTCGCAACCTGAGCGAGGCGCGAACTCCCGTCTACCAGTTGGCAAGCGAGAACGTTACCATTGCGCCAGCGAGCGGTGTGTGTGTGTGTGTGTGTGTGTGTGTGTGTGTGTGTGTGTGTGTTATTATATTTCATGAACGGCTTGAACTATCAGCACGAAACCTTCATGGTATCAAGATATGACCAAAATCTTGGACGAGTTCGAAAATGGGCCTTCGGTGTCATGGTCACAGAAATAGCTGCCAAAGTTAATTTTGTTTTTATCGCCCGCTTTAGCACCATTATATCTCATGAACGGCTTGAGCTATGAACATGAAACCTTCAGGGTATCAAGATAAGGCCTAAATCTTCGACTTGGCCAACAGCGTTCTGATCCCGAATGTTTTTCTTTCATGTTAAGAATGTATCTAACTCGCTCTGGTCGAAAAAGTCTTTATCTGAACAAAATTTATATTAAGGAGGATCTAACGCGCTAAAGTTCGAAAAATCTGCCCTTATCTGAACAAAATGGATTGTATTTGACCCGCTTCGGTTCGAAAATCTACCATCATCGGAAAAGACAAATGTATGTAGCACGCTCCCGTTCCAAAAGTCTACCCTTACCTAAATAAAATTTATCTTGAGGATCTCTCTAACCAGCACCAGTTCGAAAAGTCTTCCCGTATCCGAACAAAATCGCCAGGAAATGACAAAAATAAATTGAAAAGGACACTTCCGAGTTCAGTGGGTTAAAGAAACTTGACATTTTAAATGATTCAGCAACTAAGCTAATTAGAACGGTACCACCTGCAATAATCCTCTTTAACCCCTTCACTATGGCGACGTCTTCTCGCTGGCAATTTTCTCTTTTCATGCTATCAGATGGCTTTACCCAGTCTGGGAGAGCACCCTGGTAGAGAAGTTGATGAAAACTGTGCTTAAACCCTCCATTTCGAGTCTATCCTGTGGAGAGAAATTATCTGGAGAGAGCAATAATGAAAGAAGAAAGGGGGGGGGGAAAGAAAAAGGGAAATAATTACTCACTGAACTGAGAGGCTGAATGCTTAAAACAATAGTTTCTGTATTATCTGCATTGTATGATAAAGGTAAATGAAAATATCAGCTAAGTTAACATAGAGAGCAGGTGTGCAAAAGCCCATTCATCTGGACTACCACTGACTCAGCAGGTGTTTGGTGCCGACACGTCATCAGTTACAACCGTTGCGCCAACGTTATTTGGTGAAATCCGCTATGTCATATAGGCTGAATATATGTATACACACAAAGAAAAATGTTAAAACTGCCTGTGGTAAATACAGTAATTTTATATACAAAGTTGATTAAAGAAAAAATCGAATTTTTGTTGTAAAAAGGCATGTTTTTCTATTGCAAGATTTTCAAAAGATTTGAAGATATTGAAATACTGGAGTGTTTACAATGATTCAGTTTTACTTATATTGACTTTTATATCGTACATCATATAAAACAGTATTCTGCTGTATGTGTACATTTAAATATGGAATAATATGAAACTATAAAATCAAGATTTATAGAAATGTACTGTGGGGTATTTAATATAATGGCCACAACTCTTAAGCAGCAATAGAAAAATATTAACCCTTATCAGGAAAATACAAAAGCAAAAATTATATTCTTAATCATCTACAATGAAATGCATACTGAAGAATGAGGAAGTCAACATACCGGTAGTCCTACTTTAGTAAATGTTAATAGCTTTCTCCTGTCGGACATGCGCTTGAAGATGTTTACCACTTCTTCACTGTCAACAGGGATGTCTCTCAGTGCCAAGGTGCAAGCAGCTTGAGATCTGAGAGTCTCTCTTTTCCACACAGGCTGTGTAGTTTGTTCTTAACTAATCTGAGCTTTGAAAAGGAGCGTTCCACAATTGCTGTTGTTATTGGAAGTGTTGCATAAATTTTAAGCAACTCATATATAATTCGGACGACAAGATTGGTGCCGTTTCCTTTGAAACAATTGAGGATGGATTTTAGATCATTTTTTTTTGTCAATGAATGGGATGGGTGAAATAGTGAAATACCCTCAGTTTTGTCAAAAGTTTGTCATCCTCCTCAAAGCTGTAAAACTTGCAGAGTATTTAGACCTTGAACTCTACTTTTTGCCAAGTCTCCACCTGCCTTCCAGTTTAGTGACACAGTCAGGGTATGGAGCGACTTTAGGATTTTCCCTGTCTTATCTTCATCCTTTCCTTTAAATCTCCTCGTTATTTCTTGAACAAGTGTGTCCAGAAATGTGTAATATACTTTACACGATAGAACTCCAATCTCGGTGATGGTTCATCTGTTGCAGACATAGAGCTATCCTTGAACCTGGCTGACACTTTTCCTGGTCTGCTTTTACCAGGAGTTTCCTCTGGAACCTCAGTATCTGCTTCTTGTGCTTGTTGAGTTACTTTCTGATATATTGTCTTGAATTCTTCTTCGTTCCTCAGCTCAGAAAGTCTCTTCAACACACCATCAGTCGTTGTACATGCAACATGTAAATCAAGGTCTTGCTGTTGAAGAACATTTGATGCAGTAGCTGTCTCCTTGAATACTTATGTTGCAATTTCAAGGCGGAGAAGAAACAGAGAAGATGATGCTACGTAACACTGTTGCTGCATCTCCTCTTCCTGGATCTGGTGGATTACTTTCACATATCTTGATCAGAAATTGTACCAGAGCCGTAAACACCTTCTTTAAGGTTTTCAGGGCGTCTTCTCTGCAAGGCCAACTTGTGTCAGAGAGGTTTTTCAGTTCTTGAGCACGGAACCCAAGGTAGATAGAGTTGAGTTTGTATAAAGAAAGCCTTCCGGTTACTTGACACTGAAATGAAACTGTATAACTCTTGAACTAGAGTAAAGAATGAGGCAAAATAGTCGCTTGATTTTGCACAAGTTTCCACTCATATTAGCAGCTCCATCATAGCCCTGACTCCTCATGTTTTCTGTCTGCAAGCCATTTCTTTCCAAAAAAGACAAGACTGTTCCCTCCAGCTCTTCACCAGTAGCAGATTCTAAATCACACACTTCAATGAAATGCTCTTTGATTTCATTATCCGACACATAGAGTATACTAATAGAAACCTGTTCAGTGTGGGAAACCTCTGTTCTTTCATCCATAAGAAATGAATATATTGTTGTTGCCTTGATTTCATTTAACAGTGATTTTCTTACACAAGTAGCCAAAGACTTGATTATGTCATTCAGAATACGGTTTGACAGCAGTGACATCTGTCGTTTCTTTTTGGATGATGAGGTGCACTGTACAGCATCCAGATGGTTCTTGATGACACTGCCATATTTGGTGATTAGTTGGATCAGTTCAAGGATCTTTCCTCTTTTTAAACTTGCTTGGTTTTCATCCCCCCTTCTTTACGATAGTCCTTGTCGAGCTAAATACAAAATTACATCAATCAGCCTAGATATTATTTCTCTATTTCTCTGTCTTTCTTCATTCTTTGCAGCTTATTTTTGTTTGTCTGTTGTTTCCAATGCTTTTTCCAAGGTCTTTTTCTTAAAATTATTCTATCTGACCATACTGATCATGTGTGCTTCAGAAGATGCATGCTTCTTTGTCAAGTACATGATGCCACGTATTTATTCTAACTTATCTCCACGCTATTTTGGTGTTATAATTGCCTTCATCCAAAAACTGTCTACAACTGAAGCAGTACATACCATTGGTTTCAACAGAGTACTCAAGATAAGGTTTGTTCTCATACCAGTGCTTCAGAAACGAATGGCCCCTTTAATTTTTGGGATAGCTTACTGTTATGCTGGCACAAACCTAGTTCCTTTGGGCTCTTCCAAACAAGAGGAAGAAAGTACGCTTCCAATGTACTCTGGTAGTACAAGGAAGACACAGAAACTCTGGATGGCTATAGTACAGCTTTATTATTGACAATACAACCTGCATAAGTAGAGTGAATGACAAGAGACAAAGGGAGGAAAACGGCCGATTTCGGGTGTAGGGTCTCAATCTGAGGGTCTGGAGGGAAGGTCTCCCTGCCTTCGCACGGGAGACCACCACCAGGACTACGCAGCGGAAAGTGAGGAAATCCGGGGAGTCGAAGCTACTTCTGTGCATGTGGGTGTTATGGTGTCTAAAGTAAGATACTGCTAAAGCCCGTAGGGAGAGACTGCGACTCTGGCTTCGAAGGGGAGGAACCTGATGTCAGATGCAAGTGTGCTTTGTTCGCAGAGTGGGCATACAGGGAAGCTAGAAGAGACCCAGGAAAGCCAGGACAGTTAGATCATCTACTGTTATCACCAGGATCTCCTTTCCAGGTGTAGGGGGAAGGGAACTGAGGAGAGGTGAAAAGGGGAATACGGGAAGGGGATCCACTGCGAGGGCAGCAGTATCTGATGGCAGTTGGTCCGAGCCCAGGGCACATCGTGGCTCTTCCAGGGCTGAACCGCCTTTAGCAAGTTCAGTGGTCAAAGGGGCGTTGGGACTCCAGTGTAGCTGGAACTTGCCTAGCAAGTCCAGAGGCCGAACCGCATCTAACAAGTCCAGTGGCCAGAGGAGAATGCTGATGCTCCTGCATAGCTGGACTGCGTCTAGCAAGTCCAGAGGCCGAAGAGGGATGTTGGTGCTCTTGCGTAGCTGAACCACATCAAGCAAGTCCAAGGGGAACGTCTCTTCTAGCAAACGTATGAGGGTCACCTCTAGCAAACCAAGTAACAGAGAAGCATTTAGCATTCCCTGTAGTACCACCTGTAGCAAGCACTGGATTGGAGAGCTCCAGTTGCTGGCAGTACTTGGAGCTCAGGCAGTGACAACGGGTAGGTGATGACTCAGGGCTAGGTCTGCCCATAGCTATGCATGTGCGCTCCTTGTGCCCCTCTTGTCCTGGCGTTTGTATTGTAACTATCCTGGCCATCGTACCTGGCTGCTGGTAGTGGTTTTCTGGGGAGCGCTGGCTTCCCATGGTCATGGCTGGAGCGGAGATTGAGGTAAGTCTCGTCCCGAGCACTTTACTTACTACTGGTTGATTTGGCCCTACTGAGCAGCATAGTTTGTGGAATTCATCATTTATTTTTTTTTTAACAAAACAGAGGAAGGAAAAACAAATGAATAAAAAAATAATCCATACACCAGATTACTGGCACTCTCCATTCATAAAAAAAAATCTGTAACAGTTGGACTTGAACAGCCGTAGGTTGAAGTTTGGGGGGCAACAACTCCAGGGAAGCGAGTTCCAGAGAGACGCAGTTTGGGGAATAGGAGAATTCTGATAGACAGAAGTTCTGCAATATGGCTGTGTGACATTCCAGTCATGATCGCTACCAGATGCCCGTGTAGCACGGGGGAAGGCATGGAGAGGTGGCTGCTGGGTCTCCCAGGGGGCCTTCGTCAGGAGGCCGGACTGCTGGTGGATCGTGTGGGGGCCTTCGTCAGGAGGCTGGGCTGCTGCTGGGGCATTTGGGGCCTTTGTCAGGAGGCCAGGTTGCTGCTGGGTCGTTCGAGAGTCATCTGTGGGGTGGCATTGTAGGGGCACCCATCACTGGGGAGCCCAAGTGTTGGGCCTAAGGGCTGGGCCTGAACAGAGAGAGCATGTGCACCTGTTGGCGCCCGCTCTGGTGTGCAGGACATTGTCGGGCGGGGCAGGGGAGGTCATGCCCCAGGGTCCTGGGGATGTCCCAGCTGGCCCGAGGGCTGTGGTCTCTCCTCAGCTGGGCCTCTGTCAGGGGTGACCTGCGGCATCCCTTCTGCGCAGAGTCCGTCAGGGTTGGGGACTACCGGGGAGCCGGTCGTAGGGCACAGACCCCAGGTATCAGGGGGCCTCTCCAGACCTCCTCCAGCTGCTCCTCCTCCAGGAAGGTGCCTCTGGACAGGGAAGGAGCAAGGAAACCCGCTCCGCCACAGGTGGAGGTGGGCGAGCCAGGGAAGTCCTCAGGAGGGGAAGGCACTGGGGTAGGGGGCGAGGGGCGGCACGTGGCCGTACCCTCCTTGGTGCAGCTGGTGACTGTCACCAAGTCCCCTAGGACATGGAGCTTGGAGTGGATGGTGGCTGTCTCCTACCCAGTATGGCTGGTAGTCGTCACTGAGGTCCCATGCCCCTGGCTGACAGCAGGCGGAGTGTGGCTGGTGGCCTGCTGGTGCTGCTGGTGGCCGTCACAGAAGAGCTGTGCCCCGGGTGTGGCTAGTGGCCGTCACTGGAGTGCAGGTGCAGCTGGTGGCTGTCACCGAGGTCCTTCCCACTGGGACAGCAGACGAGGTGTGGCTGGTGGCTGTCACCAGGGTCCCACTCCCCAGGAGGACTGCAGGGATAGTGCGGCTGGTGGCCATCACCAGGGTCCCACTCCCCAGGGGAACTGCAGGGATAGTGCGGCTGGTGGCCGTTACCGAAGTCGGGTCCCTTCTGGAGGAGGTAGACGAGGTGCGGCTAGTGGCCGTCACCTGCCTGGTGGTGCGGCTGGTCGCTGTCCCCAAAGCCATCTTCCCTGGAGGATATTTAATAGGAGAGCAGCTGGTGGCCGTCATTCTCCCTGCGTGCGGCTGGTGGCCGTCACTCAGTCTTGCTGATGGAGGGATGCAGCAAATGAGTGGCTGGTGGCCATCTCCTGGACGCTGTCTGGGGCTAAGGAGTTAGCCCCACCCTGAACATGGCGAGGGCTGGTCCGGCTGAGGTGTTAAGCACCGTGACTGCTACCTCCGAGTAGAGGCACCTGAGCGTGAGAGGGGCGTAGGGCAAAGGTAGAGGTAGGCCTGTTTTGCGCTGAACCCGCACTCACTGTGTTAGCCTCTCGGTTGTCTTCTCCTAGGGTGGGTGTCATATTCGGGTGGGGTGTCTTGGTGGCATGTATTTTATAAAGACTCTTGGAGAGAGCTGCAGGAAAAACGAAATAGCTTGCAAGAATGGAGTGGTACTTGGAAAATGGAATTCAGTGCAGATAAATGTCATGTAATAAGCTTGGCAGAAGTGGCAAAAGACCAGATTGGAACTACAAACCAGGAAGTTCATCTCTACAAACATCTGAAAAGGGGAAGGATTTAGGGGCGCTCATTAATAATAAAATAACACCAACAGACCATATTAATGAGAAAGTAAGAAGGGTGTACAGTTTGCTTGCCAATATGAGGATAGCCTTCATTTACACAGATGAAAACATGTTGAGGAAAATAACTACTTCAGTTATAAGGCCAGTTCTGGAGTATGCATCAGCAGTTTGGAATCCACATTTGGGAAACATATTGACAAGACTGAAAAGGTGCAAATGGCTGCTACAGGATGGGCTCCTAGCCTAAGAAATGTAAGCTATGAAGAGAGATTGGAAAAGCTAAATCTACGAACTCTAGGAGAAAGGAGGAAAAGAGGGGACATGATCATGCTATACAAATGAAAAGAGATGACAGACTCAGATGAATATATCAGTTTTGGCGATTCTTCGTTAAGAGGACGTTGCAAAAAAATTTACAAAAAGAGGGGTGACAAAGATATAAAAAAGTTTAGTTTCCCTAATAGAGCAATGCACTACCAAACCCAAATGAAACTGCATGTGTGTCAACACCATTCACAAATTTAACCCACCGAGTCCCACCGATGTACGATGCACGTCACTACTTTTTTCCGTGGACAGACCCACCGACGTGCATCGTACGTCACTCAATTGCAAGGCCCATTGTGTGCACATTTGTCAACATTCGCGGGTGATTTTTGGTAGGCATATGTCAAGCGGGGATACTGCCTGGCCTCACCTAACGCCTCCTCCCCCCCACACTGGGCAATTCACCTGTTAGCAGTAACCTGGCCAGTAAAGGTATGTTGCCCCACGGTCTCTCCAATGACGAAATTCA
>JAGKTI010034280.1:0-11492 GCA_018397915.1 Birgus latro | reverse complement strand
CTATCTATTCTCCACTTTACTCCACATCCACATCAACATTACAGCGCTCCTTCACTTCCTCATTTGTCTATCTATCTCTCTATGTAACTCCACATCACATTACCACCACAACGCTCTTTTACTTCCTTATTTGTCTGTCTCTCTACGTAACTCCACATCCACATCAACACTACAACTCTCCTTTACTTCCTCATTTGCCAGTCGGTGTCTCCACATAACTCCACATCCACATCAACACCATATTGCTCCTTTACTTCATTTGTTTGTCTGTCTTTCCACCTAACTCCACAACCACATAAATACCACATTGTTCTTTCACTTCCTTTTTTGCCTGTCTCTCCACGTAGCTCCACACTCCTCTCTGATAACATCTTTTCGCACAACTTTTCACACTAGTCAGTAGATTTGGTTCAGCTGAAAGAACTGTGGCTATCAAAGAACTGATGAACAATATCCTCCCTTACCCTTGTTTGACTCGGCAAGATGGGGAAGCTGTGTAAACACTATTACCACTGACAAAATATACACACAGCTCCAACGTCCTCCCACTCTCGCGGTTAGAGGGTGACTGATGGGATTCGAAGCTTCTATGGTTCACTGAGCTGCAGTTCGAGACAGAAGACTGGTTTTTATCATGCTAAGTATTATTTATATTCAGTATCATTACAATTACACTTTTTCATCTTAACTTGGCCTATATCTGACTTTTCTCCTTCCTAAATGCCGAGCTGTAATAATGGACCAGAATATGATGCTAGTCAAGAAGAAATGGTATTGACAGGTTATGGAGCCGTCTTTTAAAAATATATCTACCTACCTTTCTATCTATCTACTTAAATATGTATTCATTATTGAGCTACGTGAATTTAGTTATAAAAAGACGAAAAACTTGACCAAATTAAGGGGGTGCTGGCATCAAAATATACGTAAATTTCTGGCTCATGGTCGAACATCAGCTAAATGTGTTAAAATTATGGTTGTGGTGGTGGCAGGACACACACAAAGTTTTATGGCTATCTACAGTTCTTCATACAGCACTAGGGACTTTTAACTTGTTAAATGGCCGTCCATGGGCTCGGGGATTTAAATTTGGCTCTCCTGTACAGTGTCTTTTTTTGGGGGGTTTCAATTGATTATATCTCAGTCATTTTTTAACCAATTTTCACCATTTTTTTTTTTGTCTGAAAGATATTTTTGAGGTGAAAAAGGTGGGGAGTCCAAATAAATCAATTTTTTTTAGCCAATATTTTTGGTTTAATATTTTTCCTTAGAAATTTGATTTTTAGCTGAGGTTTTAAAGTAAAAATTCATTGTCCTTATCATGGGAGGGATGCCAAAAAAATTTATTCCCTGAAAGTGTTACAGAAGGCCACTGTTTTCATGGAGACTAAACAAAAGATATTTGGTAAGTTCTTTTCGGCCATATAGCATTTTGAACTTAATTGAAAACTAGCACATGATTACTAGTTAATTATGGCATTATCGAATGGAAGGAAGTGATACTACAGAGAATAATAAGTTAATAGAAAGGGAAATGATTAATAACTTTTCTGTGTCTGTAAAACTAATTCGGTTGTACCATCCAAGAGTAACGAGTGCCAGCACCCCCTTAAGATGAGAAGAGCAGGATTATGCTAACCTCATCTGAAAACGTTTTATCTCCTGGATGTTGAATTTTTAGCTTTGGCTAGATTTCTTCAAGTGACTCATTTCCATCCCAAATTGATTATTAAATACCAACCTATTTACTCCACCATATTTACCCGTACATCATTCTCGCTGCCTCCAGACTATTTTATTCAGCTTAGGACAGCCCCCTTGGATGTGAAAGGGTTAATGAAGGCTGTACCTAATCAGTCTAGTCTCGAAAAATCTATCAAGAACAAAATGTCTCAAGATGAAAAGAAATAAGATGAAAAAGCTGTATTAAGATGAAAAAATCTAGAAAAGAATTGAATAAAAAAAACATCATCGGAGTTAGGGACGTAATTTTAAGATCAATATATTTCCTAGAAAAATATCTTATATTTTTGGGTTCAAAATATCTAAAATTGACGGACCACGAACAACAATTTACCTTTTATTTATCGATGTCGCACCAAAACTTTCGTTTTTTTTTTTTTTTTGAGTTTTCAGTTTACTGGTGTATTTTCTGTACTCAAATTTGCTAGAGCCAGACGAATATATATGAGTCAGGAATAATCTCTCGTACAAGAAGGGTTAATGAAGAAGTATTTAATACGTTAGTTCAAAATGCCTCTACAAAGCTGACTATAAACCTTTGAAGTAAGCAAGAATGAAATATAAATAAATAAAATTAGAGAAAAATAAAAATGAAATAGATACTGCGCCCCATTAGAGTGAAGCGCTAACTAAAACCACCAAGTTATATTTCGCAATGTCTGTGGTGAGGATATAATTATGTTATCTCACTTACTTTTCAACTTGGCCTAAAATTGCCACCTCTGTGCCTTCGATATCGATTTGTATTAAGAGATTAACACTAGAATATGATGCTAGTCACGAAAAAGTGCTATAGAAAGGATGCAAAACCGTAGTATTGTCTCTTTCTGCCACTGAGTTACGTGAAATAAGCTTCAAATGGACGAAAATCTGAGCCTAATTAGAATAAAAAGAGCACAGGCTGACTCACTCTTGGATATTACTGTAATGTTATTTGTATGTCTTTCTCATGCTTGTCAGTATTTTGGAAGGTAATGAAACAAGGTAACTATTTATTTGTAGACAATATCAGGTTACCACGGAAGATTCAGACATAGTTGCAGTATCACCATCATCATCAACATCATGATCATAGTCATTATTATCACTGTCATCGTCATCAGTTCATCACCGACATCATCATCACTGTCATCACCGTCATCATCATCATCATCGTCATTACTACCACTACTACTACTACTACTTCTAAAACTGCAACTACTACTACTGCTATCCAATTATGTGTAAACACCGCGTTAACAGTTTTAATTATCCTAGTTGTTCAAAATTATCGTATTAAGCAAGTTCATTCTGGCGGTAATGTTCTATTTGCTTCTTCATATATGTACAGTGCACTATTCTAGACATTAAAAAAAAAAAAAAAAGCTAATTGGACGGCCTGTATATTAAGTCAGAAAGGATCCACTGCTTTATGCCAAGGGAGTGAAAATACGGAGAATAAATCGCTACAGAGAAGGCCTTACGAGATCTCTATGTGTCCGAAATTTCACTGACAGCTGGGACTGGTGCAGCTGCTGCCCAGGTCTTGGCGAGGAGGGAGGAGAGCTTGGGGAGGAGGGAGCAGGAGAAGATGTGGAGAAAGCCTGTCTTGACTAATACCACACCAGTGCCCACACCAGCCATACCAGCCACACTTAGATACGTTTGACCACCTGGAATTTGGTAAAAAAAAAAAAAAAAATCGTCATCGTCGTCGTCATCGTAATCGTCATCGTAATAATAAATATGCAAAACAAATACTTAAAGAAAAGGTGTTACGAAGCCTTCCAAATCACTTACCCTACCCTGCCACCTCTCAGCGATACATCTGTGGTAGAGCTGACTAGTGAAGGCTAAGGTGTAATATACGGAATAAACAGCTAAAGAAGAGGTGTTAACGAAAAATTCTAGAACTGACGTGTGAATGGTAAGGTGTAATATGCAAAACAAATAGCTAAAGAAGTGGTTTTATGAAGCTTCCTATACCACATACCCTATCCTGCCACTTCTTCTTGGTGATACGTTGGTTGGGCTGACGTGTGAAGGTAACTCTAGAGTGGAAACCAGTAAGAAGGCAAGATCGTGGTTAGGTCATCAAACTTCTTGCGCAGAAGAGAGGTGGGGGAATTTACCAGGACTCTCATCTGCAATAGGAAATCAATCAATCAGTCCGTCAGTCAATCAATCACTCACTCACTCAATCAATCAATTATTCGTTCAATCAGCCAGTCAGTGAGTCAGTCCAAGAGCAAAGGACATCAATATAAAACCAAGTTACAGTGAAAATACCATTGAAACCACCACCCCAGACTAGAGAGTAGAGAGTAAAGTGAAGAATGAAAAGAGTGCAGAGTAGAGACTAAAGTGAAGACAGTAAGGTCAAGAGTAAAGTGAAGAGAGTAGAGTGTAAAGTGAAGAGAGTAAAATGAAGAGATTAGAGAGAAAAGTGAAGAGCGTAAAGTAAATAGGGCCAGTTAAGGAGCAAAGGATATCAATACAATGCCAAATTACAGTAAAAATACCGTGAAACCACATACCTCAGTATAGAGATGAATGAACCAATTGAAATGAATAAAAAAGGGGTTGAATCATGAGTGAGATATGGATGAACAAACAAAGAGTGAGTAAAAGAAAATCTGAATGACGATAAAGAAACTGATTAATTAACTGAAATGAATTAAATTTAGGCTTAATAATGAGGGAGAGATGGAAGAGCAAACTGAGATGAGGAAAAAACAAAAAGGTGGGGGGTTGCGTGGTAAATTTAAGTGGATCAGAAGTTATATAAAAGTAGCCCTTCAGTCTGGTAACTTTTTTTTAAGTGTTATTCTTAGTATCAGTGTGTTTTTATAGACTTTAAGGAGTATACCTGTTCATCCTTGTTGTACGGAATGGAGCCAGTGGATCCACCAGTGTTGTGGATCATTCAGACATACTTGGGGATCCAGTGCACGCGGATCACCTTGTCCTCCACCCTCATAGTCTTCAGTCTCGTTCGATCCCTGGCTCCGGCCGGGGACATGCTCAGGTGCGCGGATGTATGAAGGGGACATGGATGAGGATAGTCAGCTTGTTTTTACCTGAAGGAACTGGGGCCATTCTCACACTTCAAATACTAAGTCATAGTTGCATGAAAATTAGTGAGCCACAGTAATGAGCCAGGAATGAGTCTACTTGGCTACTGGTCAAATCAACCCTCCAATCTGACCACACTTGGCCATCAACTGGGCTGAAAAGGGGTTAACTATTTACCAAGCAATCTATCTGTCTTTCTGTCTTGCTACTTCTTTGTCTATAAATTTCTACCCACCTTACCTACCTACCTACATACCCGTCCATCCATCTATCCATCCATCTATCTATCCATCTATAACTATCAATCTGCACTCACCTGACCTGTATTAGTGGAGATGGATCTTGTAGCCACGTTGGGCCAGGAAGCAAGCCCCCAACGTCCCGATCCGCAATGATAACACACATAAGAGCCTTCGTAATACCTCTTCCTTTACGATGCAATTGCACATTACACGTCAATATTACAAATTAGATTTAAAAATTAGGCAATATTCAAGGTGGTGTAGAAGGCATAGGACGGACAGTGATGTGAGGGAGAAATGAGGAGGGGAAGGGAGGGATAATTAGGGGGTAAGGAGGGATGATGAGGGGGAAGGGAGGAAGGGAGAAGGATGGGGGGAGGAGGAAGGAAGGGAGGGTGTGGAAAGAAGGGAGAGGGAGGGGAGAGGGAGAGCGAGGAAAGGAAGAGTTAGGAAAGAAGAGAAGGGGAGAAGGTTGAAAGGAAGAGAAGAGAAGGGGGGAAGGGAGAAGGAAAGGAGGGTGTGGAAAGAAGGGAGAGGGAGGAAAGGAAGGGTGAGGAGAGAAGAGAAAGGGAGAGGGTTGAAAGGAAGAAAAGAGAAGGGGGGAAGGGAGAGGGAATGAAAAAGTACCGTAAGAGATGGGAGGGGGAGATAGGGGTAAGATTTTCAGGTCAATATACTCCAGATCAAAGTGACAACAAATACTCAAAATTTTGCTTGCATTTTAAAGCCATGGCTTTCGACCGATTTTCCTCGAATCTTACACGTTTTGCCATGAACTATACCTCAACCCTTTACCAAAATTGGTAAAAATCGGAGAAAAACTCTTGGCATTAGAACACCAGGAACTATTCTCATGAGGGAGGAGCTATTCTCACGGCAGCCATGAGAATAGTTGTGACCTTAGGATAATGAACATTTTTTATCCGATAGCAACCATATTTGGATTGTCCATGACGAAACCAAAGCTTTTTCAGATCAACATACTCAAGATCAAGGTGATAGCGCATACTCAAATTTTGACCTGTATTTTAGCTCTGACTTTTGACCTAGTGCTCTCAAAAATCCCACTGTTTGTCATAAGCTATTCCTCAACTCTTCCACAAATTCCGGTAAAATCGGAGAAAACTCTTGGTTTTAGAATACCAGGATCCATTCACACGGCAGTCGTGAGAATTGTTAGGCCTTAGGGGAGACATGAAGGACATGCATTAATTATCATCCAGTCTAGCCGATTTTTTTTCTGTATTAAACAAGTTGTAGTATATATTTAGGCAGATTTTCATAACGATGCAGTATTTTTTTTTTCGTCCATTAATTCTTTTTCCTATTTTTTTTTTGTTCATACGCATTTTTCTAAGCAACTTGCACACCGTTACATGTTATTCTATGCTAATCTTCTTTTATATAGTGGTGTGATACACACTTCTGAATATTTCTGTGCATGGAAAGGCCAGCGTTATAAACAAAGTTTTCTTTTTTACCTTTTCTTGCAAGGGTGGGGTAGAAGAGCTTACCTTTTCCCTCATTAAAATTTACATATGGCACCTGAGACTTTTATTATGCACAGGCTTTTCCTACTTTGTCCACTTTCGAAAGCTACAAATCAAAATTCCTATAATAACTTTTTTTTTTTTAATTCAGAATTTTTAAAGATAACAAAAACTAACTCTTGAAATACAGATGCTCAAAGTTTTTCGTGCTTATGAAGTCAGGTTAGTGTTAAAAAAGAAAATAAATAAAAAAATAATTGTAGGGTAATTATAGACTCGTATTTATTCCACCCATGAAAAATTCTTCCATTTTGGGCACTGCTGTCACTTCGTCCCCGTCTGTTTCCTGAATTAGTATCCTTTCAGAGGTGTTGGTATCATGGGCTGCTACCGTACTGGCGCCAAGTTCGCTTTGCCAGGCCCTTAGAATCCACCTGGACTGTACCTGCTGGAGCACTTTTTGGGCTTCCTCATTTTCTTAGTAGACTTCATTTTCGTTCTAAGGATGTTGCTACTGAGTATTGCAAGAATGGAAGGGAATTAGATAATTCAAGTTCGTAGAGGAACGATTATTCCTAAGAGTGTTTGGCAGGTATTATAGGACAAAAGATGCCAGGAAACGCTAAGATGAGGTTTATTGCAAATAAAAACATTCACGTCTTTCTCGAAAAAAAAAAAACGGTAACCCATTGGTAGAGCGGGAACAAGCTCACAGGGCGTGGCCCAGACATTAAAATACCACGTGCTTGGGCATTTAAAATACGTCACAACAGAGCAGTTTTTCGTTCTAAGAAAAATAATTGTTTACCGCTATGTTCTACGAGTCTTCCATTTTCTATGGAGGTGTTTTCAGAGAACACCATATATTGAGTTATGTCACCCAGTTGTCCCCTTGGTAATGGACACTCATCGATTTTAAATTAATTTCGTGGAGGTGTTGAGGGACTGGCCATGAGGATACCAACACTTATTCAGATCAAAATACTCATGATCAAGGTGACAGTGAATGTTGAAAGAAATCTTCCTTATTAGTCTTGACATTTGACCTATTGCCCTCAAACCTCGCACGGTTTCTTATAAACTATCTCAAACCCATTCACCAAAATTGGTAAAAGTCGGAGAAAAAACCTTTGGTTTTAGAATACCCGGAACTTTTCTCACGGGGCGGAACTATTCACAGAGCATCCGAGACAAGAATTTCGGCCTTAAGATAACGATCTTTCTTTCATCCTATTTTCACCAAATCTGGTGGAGGCGTTGAGGGACTGTCCATGTAGACACCAACACTTTTACAGATGAACACCATGACAGCACATGCCCAAAAGTGTGCTTGCTTTTTACCTCAAGTCGTCAAATCATGGACGTTTTGTTATAAATTATCCCTCAATCCGTCCACCACACTTGGTAAAAATCAGAGAAAAACTCTTGGTTTTAGAACACCCAGAACTATTCTAACGGGGGTGGAACTACTTTCATGGCAGCCGTGGGAACAGCTTCCGCCTTACGATAACAAACATTTTTCTTCCGATTTTAGCCAAATTTGAGGGAGGATTTGAGGGTTTGGTCATGAGGAAACCAAATCTTTCTTCAGATCAACATACTGAAGATCAAGGTGACAGTGCATGCTATAATTTTTGTTTGCCTTTTAAACCCTATGCTTGACCTATTGCCCTCAAATCTCGCACATTTTGTCATAAACTATCCCTTAACCCTTCCACCAAACTTAGTAAAAGTCGGAGGAAAACTCATGGTTTCAGAACACCCGGAACTATTCTTACTGGCAAGCTTGTTGTACTGGGGCCAGAACTCTTCTCACGCAGGCCGTGAGAATAGTTCCGGTTTTCAAAAAGCGATGAGTTATTTTAAATATGAGCGTAATTTGGTTGAGTGGTCGACAGGCATTTCATGACAAAATCTACCTCGTTTCAGAGCAATAGCTTAAAGACAAAGCGTACAGGATTTACTCGTTATATTGGGGCCAGAAGTATTCTCCAGATAACCATGATAATAGTTATCTTGAGAAAAAGATTTTTTTTTTTTTCGAATATGAATCAAATTTGGTACAGTGGTCGAAGGACACGCCATAACAACATTGACAAGGTTTAAGTGCATTAGCTTAAAGACAAAGCCTACAGGGCAAGCTCTTTATACTGGAATCGGAACTATTTTCACTGTAGCCGTGAGAATAGTTCCGGTCCTTAAATAAAGAACTTGACCTGAAAGCTGTGTCTTTAAGTTAATGCTCTGAAACCTCTTAGATTTTATCTTAAATTGCCTCTGGACCACTGTAGGAAATTTAGTTCATATCCGGGAAAAAAAAAAAATCGTTTTCTCAAAAACGGCGAAGTATTCTCACGGCTGCCGTGAGAATAGTTTCGGCCTTCATAGAACACGCAGTATTTAATAGTTTCGGCCTTCATAGAACACGCAGTATTTATCGTTTATTAACCAAACTTGGTTGAAAGGCCCAGGGGCACTTCATGACAAAATCTACGGGGTTTCAGACCAATAGCTGAATTCAGTTATTCTTTAATACGTCTCGCTGCCGCCAGACTAGTGTGTGCAACCCGACACCAGAGTTCATAGTGGTATCTGAGGGGGTCGAGATGACGAGGCTACCAACGGTGCACTTTCCAGAGACCTCTTGTGCGTTAATATGGTTAGTTTCTATTTTAAACTATTCTACCACCACTCTTTATTCACTTGTCGTACTGAAGGGGCTAGAACCACTATCCATTAATCCTTTCAGTACGATGGTATCTATCTAATCTTCTCAGCTCAAAGAGGGATTTTTCATTTTGCTGTCACAACCCATAGAAGATTATATTCCGTCTCGCAGAGGTGCCTTGTAGTGAGGAGGTTGGAGAAATTTGTTCTAAGGTCTTTACTGTGAAAGGCACTACTTCGGATGAATAAAGTAGTGTGGTGAAAGCAGGAATATCGTACATACTGTAAAAAGTCACCCTTCTCGCTACCATTCTGTGATCTCCTTTAGCTTAATGAGCATCCAGTCCGATAGCGGAATCCCTGGTGGCGTCTGAAGGTAGGGAGATGACGAGGTTACGAACACTGACCTTTTCGGCTCTCCTCTCACGTTGGCTGCAGTAGGAGGAGCAGGCGGCGGCTATATTCCTCCAAGGCATTCACTCATTCAAGGTTATCGTAGCTAATAGTCTTTACATCATCATCCTATCCCTATCATCCTCTCACGTAGGATGCAGCAAGAGGTGAAGGATCTTTCCCTCAAGAGGACTCGGTCGCTCAAGGTTAATGTCGTAGAGTTCCGTTATGTCATCATCATAACTCATTCTCAATAAAATATGGAGTGGGTAGCATCCGTAAATAGTTCCTCTTTATCATCATTATTATCAGCAGCAGCAGCATCAATCTAAACTATATTCCTGTCCCTATTTCCGGGTTCACGTGTTGTGGTAAGGACCCTTATATGCTGTAATTCATTTTCACTCGATACGTATGTTCATTGAGTTAACGTCGATATGAACTGTTTCTTAAGCCTCATGATGATCTCCACGCTATGGTGGAAACCATACTGTATTTACTCAGTTTCCTTCATTTTTCTTTTAAACACCTTTCAGTCTGGTGTACTTCCTTCATTTCTTCACCAGTTCACTTCAAACTTGGTACAGTTGTTCCTTAGGCAAATACCTCCAGTCACTATTTTACCTTTATGGATTTAAGCCTTTTAAAGAAGTTTACAGGATCATAACAAACAAACACAAATTTGGTAGGTTCAATATACAAAACAGTGCCAGTGTTCTGAAGCTGTGTGGAGAACATGTTGGATTCCCTTGGGGATGCTGGCGATCATTGGTTATCCTTATTCTCATAACCTTATTCCTTTCAAAACAAGAGAACGAAGCAGAATTTAAAAACAGAAATAGTAAAGCGGGTCACTTAGGAAAAAGCCATCCTCAGAGCAGCCAGTGAAATGAGCAGTACAGCCAGTCACTCATCACTCAAGCCTGCCTGTCCAGTCAATGACCTAAGCTGTTATGCTGGCGAACTAGTTTTCCTAAATCCATCCATCCATCCACTTAATATCTAAATTCCCTAACTCTTCAGGTAGACGTTCATTTATATTTTATTCATATCACCAAACGACTAGATCCAGATCAGGGAAGACTTTTCAAAGTGAAAGGTTTTGATTCAGCAGTGATTAACCCCTCCAATATCAAGCAGGAAGAATAAATTAATTAAAAAGAATAAAGTAATACGTACTCTGACAAAAAAAGCTGGTTTCTTTATAGGGATCCGACGCCTTTCCCCAGCAGAGCAGGAGCGGGGCTAGTGTCGGAGGGAAGGGCACCAGGAGTTGCTCACATTAAAGGTGCTCTGCTCTCTCTCTCTCTCTCTCTCTCTCTCTCTCTCTCTCTCTCTCTCTCCAGCTTTCACTTTCAACTTTATTCCCAATTTCTCTGTTCCTTTATACCATCTCGCACTTAGTCACTTACTCTTCACCACTTAGTGTCACCCTAACTCATCTCTCTCTCTCTCTCTCTCTCCCCCTCTACATACTTATTTACCTACCTACCTACCTAACGTACATCTTACAGCAAATAATCTCCACGTTCCTACAAATCCATCTGGTGTGTGTGTGTGTGTGTGTGTGTGTGTGTGTGTGTGTGTGACCAATCCCTCTCATGCCCTAGTTACCAGAGGAGAGGAACATGTGTCACTATTTCTATTTGATCATCCAAGGTTTGGTTGGAAAATTGAAGAGGAACGATTCAAGGAGGTAAGACAGATGGGGGTAACTTTGTGGAGGCCGAGGCAGGGAGGGAGGGATGGCTTGAGGAAGACTGATCGTCGAGGTTTGCCACTTCAGCTGGATATCATTCTTTATTTCCTCTATTTGCCTTAAAGCCTTTGATCTTTACTTCCTTTATTTGCTTTACTTCATTTGCTTTACTTCCTAGCTCTCTTAGGTTATCGATGATTGCCT
>JAGKTI010034279.1:0-11492 GCA_018397915.1 Birgus latro | reverse complement strand
TCCGAAAATGGCGGCTGAAGTGATTGCTTTTGTGGTGATACCCTACCTCCTACAGTGCTTGATACTGCTCTTCACCTTCTTCATCATGTGTGTGATGATGGCCCCGCCTCCTGAGAAGAGGAAGAGAGTGGTTCTGACTCTGGAGAAGAAGAGGCAGATATTGGACAAGGTGGACGCCGGCTGGTCAACAGGGCGCATCTTACGTGAGTTCAACCTCCCTCGCTCCACCTTGTTTGATATCAAGAAGTCCCGAGACAAACTACAGCAGTACACGGCTGATTTCGCATCGAAGACCAGACGAAACGTGCAGAGGAAGGTGATGTTTACTCCTAAGTATGCAGACATTGACCGCTCCACGTTGATTTGGTATCGACAACAACGAGCTGCTGGTGTGTTGATACGTGGAACGGAGCTGAAAACTGCTGCTGAAAAGTTCGCAAGGCTACACGACGCCCCAGACTTCAAGGCATCTGAAGGTTGGCTCTTCGCGTTTAAGTTACGACACGGACTTACCAACCGTAAGACCCATGGTGAAGCTCTGGACGCTATCGACGAAGGAGTAGAACAGTTTCGGCAGAAGGTGACTGACTTGATTGATAGGGAGGGCCTCACTCTTGGTCAAGTTTACAACGCTGACGAAACTGGCCTATTTTATCGTTCAGTACCCACAAACACTCTCACTGAGAAGACGAAGAAGCGTTTACCTGGCCCCAAGCTCTCGAAGCAACGTGTGTCTGCTTTGTGTTGTGCCAATGCTAACAGCATGCACCGGCTCAAGCCCGTTATTGTAGGCCGTGCAAAGCAGCCTAGGTGCCTTTGTGGGTTAATGAATGCCCTTCCTGTCTTGTGGTATCATTCTCTGAAGGCTTGGTTCACAACCAAGATCTTCAAGAATTGGTTGCACCAACACTTTGTTAAGGAGGTCATTCGTTATCAGACGGAGACACTGAAAATCCGACGAGACCAGGTAAAGGCCCTCCTGATTCTTGACAATGCACCTGCGCATCCGTCAGACAAGGAGTTGGTGGCAGAGAATGGTCGCATCAGGTATATGTTTTTGCCACCTAATACAACTGCTCTCATCCAACCAATGGACCAGGGAGTGATTGTGGCAACGAAGAGGCTATACCGACGGAAGTTTTGGGACGAGGTGATGGTTGTGTACGAGGACGAGGATGATCGCAGGGAAGGACGTGACATGCGAGGACAAAAAACACTCGAAAACATTCGCCGATACACCCTCAAGTCTGCCATCTACAACTGGGCAAATGCATGGAATGAAGTCTCTGTCAAGACTTTAGGAAATGGTTGGTCTCGCCTACTTCATGGAAGTGACGTGGTGCACGATTTTCTGGGTTTTGACGTGGATGACTTTCATGCAAGGCTTCGTACGGGTGGAGACGATGTGGATGTCGACGAAGTGCACGAGTGGTTGGATGACGACGAGGGCGATCCTGGGTATCAGATCATGTCTGATACTGAGATCGCATCTACTGTTGCTGGTCCCAGTACCCAGCAGGAATATTCTGACAAGGACAGCGATGATGATGCGGACTCCTCACAGGTTGCAACTGCCCCAACAATCCCCAGGCTGAGCACAATCCTGCACTATGTGGAGTTCGTCCTTGAGTACCTAGAACACCCGGACTGCGACAGAGAGATGGGGTCATTGGAATTGGCGAGTCAAGTGCGAGGTTTCAGGCAACGCATCATTAATCGTCAAAAACGTCGTCCTCTGCGTCAATCAACCATTGAGAGTTTTTTCAGGCCAGTCAACCCCTCCATCATCCACTCTCGCTCCACACCGTCATCTCACGAAGACAGGCCTTCTAGCTCCGATCCACAGCCCAGCACATCAGGCACGGCTGAATCACCACTGGATGTTAGTTTGCATCTATCTTCGGAGTCCTCTGTGGTGGATAGTGTATCACCACGTCGCACCAATGCCCCTACGCCGCCTCCGTCTGTTCATCTCGGACTCTGACAGCGACTAAATTCTCCAGGGATTGTCACTAGACCACACGGGAATTTATTGTTGTGTGTACAGTGCAGTGAAGTGATGTTATTCCAGTTATAAAAAAAAAAAAACCTTGGTGAAAGTGTTGGTGAGAAGTGCTGGTGATTCTCAGTTGGAAAGGTGTGTCAGGTGCAACGTCTTCCTGTCAGAGTCTGAGATGATAGAGTGGGTTATTACATCAGGACAGCTGCTTTTTGTTCGTAAGTACCCTAACTTCATGCCTAACCTGTTTTCATCATGCTGTACATATGTAAAAAAATTACCAAAAATCTATCTATCTATCTATTGCCAGACACCATAATCCCGTAAGGGGTGGCCATTTGACTTTGAGTTATTGATTTTACGGGGAGGGGCACTAACCCTCCACCAACCCACTTGTTGACACGTAGGGAGCACGTATGGTTTGGTTATATGGTTACCACCCAGCGTTGTAAATGGTTTCTTGGCTTACAGGAAACCATTTGGCTTGTCACTCAATGTAATGCCACCTGTAAAGGAAAGAAAAGTAGTAAGAAGTGACAGGAAATATAGGAGAAATAGGAGGAAAGGAGGGCAGGCACAGAAAAAGAATGATAAAGGCTAAGGAAGAAGTAGGCAGTACTACATCAAGTGAGTGGATGATGGTCGCCTCACTTGATATAATGTCCTGCTTGCAATTTAACTTTTCCATGCATGGTTCTTAAGTAAAACAGCTAGAAAAAAGGTGGAAGATGTGAATTTCATGTCCGGTCCTAACCTAACCTAACCTATGGTTACCATAAAGATTTTCATGCCTAACCTGTTTTCATGATGCTGTTAATGTGTTAAGAAATTACCCTAAATGTTAATCATAACTTCCTGCTTGCAATTTAATTTTTCCATGCATGGTTCTTAAGTAAAACAGCTAGAAAAAAGGTGGAAGATGTGAATTGCATGTCCGGTCCTAACCTAACCTAACCTAACCTAACCTAACCTATGGTTACCATAAAGATTTTCATGCCTAACCTGTTTTCATCATGCTGTACATGTGTTAAAATATTACCAAACATGTTAATCATGATGTCCTGCTTGCAATTTAATTTTTCCATGCATGGTTCTTAAGAAAAACAGCTAGAAAAAAGGTTGAAGCAGTGAATTTCACGTCCGGTCCTTACCTAACCTAACCTATGGTTACCATAAAGATTTTCATGCCTAACCTGTTTTCATGATGCTGTTAATGTGTTAAGAAATTACCCTAAATGTTAATCATAACTTCCTGCTTGCAATTTAATTTTGCCATGCATGGTTCTTAAGTAAAACAGCTAGAAAAAAGGTTGAAGCAGTGAATTTCATGTCCGGTCCTAACCTAACCTAACCTAACATTGTGTTAATCATAATTTCCTGCTTTTAATTTAATTCTTTCATGCATGGTTATTAAGTGCACCAGCTATGAAAAGGTTGAAGCAGTGAATTTGATGTCCGGTCATAACCTAACCTAACCCAACCAAACTTTAAGTTAACCTAACCTAACCATTTTTCTGGTAGCAATTAACATCATTTACTGTATTTGATGCTTTGTATCTAATAATTTAGTGCATAAAATGTGAGAAAAGATGATTTCCATGTCCGATACTTACTTATACTATGCTGGCAAGTTCTGAGCTCGTATGACTCACTCACCCCTAAATCATCATTTTTTGGTTAAAATTCAATAAATTCATGCTATGTATGCATTATTTATGTGAAAAGAGACCTAAATAAGTGCTATACATGTCCACTAGGGAGGTAGGAAGGTAGTTTTCTGATTTATGTTAGGTTAGGTTAGGTTAGGGTCATGAAAAACCAGTGCTGGAGCTTCAGGACCAATATCCGGACAAAACCAATATCCGGAAATGCCTTTGGCTCTATTATGTCCGATAATGGAGGGATTACTGTATATATATATATATAGATACAGTTGGCGCGGAAAGTTTTGACGCCATCTTAAAAAAAGAAAACATTCTTGTGGTTAGCAAGGAGAAACAAATAAATTAACACTCACTATTGAATGTAGTATTTACTGGCATCCCCCTTGACTTTTATTATCTTCTTAAGGCGTCTGGGGAGACTGATGGCGTAATTTTGCAGAACAGACGGACTAAAACTGCTCCTTGGTGCTTGACTGCAGCCTCAAGTTTAGGCAAAGATGATGTGCCGCTTCATGTGCGCCCATAAATTCTCAATGGGATTGATATCTGGGCTGTTTCCGGGCCAATCTCGAATAAAGGGAACCTCACAGTCTGTTAGCCACTGTTTCACTGACTTTGCAACATATGCAGGGGCAGAATCTTGCATAAATACTCTTTTATCAAAAGAGTCACTTAAAACATCACATAAGAGCTCCAAATAATTGTTGTGGTTCACTTTTTCATTTGCAGGTAGAATTACCAACCTACCAACACCATAATATGTAAAGCAGCCCCAAGCCATGAGTGAGGCTGGGTATTTAACAAACTTGGAAGGGTACTTAGGATCCAGGGGGTCACTGCCTGGTTTGCGGTACACTCGTGATGAAGGGGTACCAGTGACAGTAAATGTTGACTCATCACTCCAAAGCACAGTTTTCCATTGCTCCTCACTCCAGGCAAGATATTTCTTACAAAAATTTACTCTCTTTTTCTTCTGAAGTGCAGTTAGCAGTGGTTTTTTACAAGCAAAAAAACTCCTGTAGCCCTGATCATCATGCAACAGCTGCTGCACAGTACTGACAGACACATCTGCCAGCAACTGTGGGTTCTGTTCTTTTAAATCCCATGCTGTTAGCCTTGGATCCTTGCTAACTTGCCTTGAGATCAGCTGACGGGTCCTGAAGGTTGTCTTACGAGGTCTCCCAGGCTTGGGAAGTGGAGTGGGAGGAATGGCCTCCCCACTTTCCTTGAACCACTTCACCAGTCTCTGCACTGTCCTCAGTCTAACACCATCTGCAATAAATGGGAGATTGTGGCCATCTTTGTATAAAGTAATCACTTCCACACGTTTGTCCTTGCTTGTGGTTACTTTAGGTATGATGAGAATTTGGTAGGTAACCAAATAACTGTGTTATTTGAGTCAAGACATGCCCTCGTGGTGCATCACACACAGAGACAATCCTCCTCCTGTGGCTGCCCAAACATTACTGAGCCTGCTCCTGTGGTGCCAAACCTATCAAGCAGGGTTGCCAGCTCCCGTTGAAAAAGTGTCAGCTCATTTCGCATCACAGGGGAGGGTAATATTGACCCTACTTCACTTAACGCGAAAAAGAATGACGTCGGCAAAAAAAGTCAATACTTTCCGTGCCTACTGTATGTATATATATATATATATATAATACATGGAAGAAAGAATAAAGGGCAGAAGCTCACAAGCTTTTTCCTACCAAGAATAAATATAAAATAACAGAGTGCCAGATTCAAGATCCAATCATTTCATGATGCCTGGACACACTGTGTTTATATGGCTGGAGATCGTAGGTGGTAGGAAATACAGACATAGAAGAAAGTTCCAGTGTTGACCTGTTGCATACATGAAGGACTGGGAGTAATGGTTAACTTTTGCATTAATGAGCTGGACAGAAAAAGGATGAGAGTTTATTGATAGATAGGTGCTATGCACCTGCCTTTGTGGTGGAAGGATGCAAGCAGACAGTTCAGAGAAGCGGTGACCATTGAAGTAGCAATAGAAAAGATGCAGTAATGCAGTGAAGAGACAAAGATTGAGGGGAGCCAGTAAGAGTAGGAGAGTTATTGAGATGAAAGGCCTTGAGAAGAGCTCTATGTGGGGAGCATCCCCAGAAATGAGAGTTTTACTCTTTATAGGGATGAATAAAGCCTCTGTATAAAGTCAGGACGGAGTCAGCTTAGCACACCTAATCTCATGGAAGCAGATCCTACAAGAGAGGTAATAAGATCTTTCCAAGATAAATCCCAAGAGAATGAAACCTCATTGATGTTCGAGTTTTTAATGCATTGAAAACAACAGAATTGCTTTTACCCCAGTCAAAGATGTGAGCCAAGCAGACTTTAGGTGTGCCATAGCCTCATTCCTTGTTTGTTGAAGTAACTGCTGAGATGGACGCTGCGAGAAGTGAATGGAAAGAAGGGTGGAATCATCAGCGTATGACAGAATAGGGTTAGATGTATAGCACAGAAGGTTATTGATGAATAGAAGGAAGAGAGTTGGTGATAGGACAGAACCTGAGGAACACCACTATTGATAGCTCTCGGAGAAGAACAGTGGCCACCTACAACTGTAGCTAGTGAATGACCAGAAAGGAAGCTAGAGGTGAAGGCACAGATGGAAGAATAGAAACTGTAAGAGGATAGTCTGGAAAATAAAGATTTGTGCCAGACTTGATCAGAAGCCTTTGAGATATAAAGTGCATTAGCAAAGCTTTCACCAAAGTCCCAAAAGGAGTATGACCAGGTGTCTGAAAGGGAGGTGAGAAGATCACCAGTGGAGCATCTCTGGTGGAACCCATACTGGCGATCGGAAGGAAGGTTATGATTGGAAAGGTGCATTATTTGTTTATTTATGTACTGTATTTTTTTTTCAGATTAAAAACTTTTGAAAAATTATGTTAAAACTATTGGGCAATAGTTAGAGGGCTAAGAATTGTCACCCATCTTTGGGAAGGCTGAATGAAAGCAAACTTCCATCAAGAAGGAAAGGTACTGTTGACAGACGAAGGTGAAAGAGTTTACCTTGGCAGGATGTTAGCACAGCAGCACTGTTCGTAAGGACAACAAGAGGGACCCCATCAGGTCCATATGCCTTGTTAGTATAGAGGCCAGTAATGGCAGAAAGTACATCAGTTGAAGAAATTTTAATGTCAGTCATGAGGAAATCAGAGGAGGGAAGTGATGGAGGGACAGCATCAGCATCAGCTTAAGTGGAATTGGAGAAGAAAGTCTGAGTGAAGAGTTCTTTTTTCTGTAGAAGAAACTGCCACAGAGTCATCAGAGCAGAAAAGAGAAGGTAAGGATGGTGCAGTAAAATTGTTAGAAACGTTCTTCGCAAGGTATCGGAAGGAGTGGGAAGAATTTTAGTCAGATAGTTCAGAGCATTTAGTTTAAATGAATTTATTGTTAGCAAAGTGAAGAACAGACATAGCATGGTTCTAGGGAGACATAAAAGAGATTCAGGGTTGGGTTGATTATGGTACTTTTTGTAGACCTTCTCCTTGTTGTGGACAGTATTAGAACAAGTGTGATGAAACTTTTTTTTTTTTTTTTTTTTAAGTTACAGGGAAAGAAAAAAGAATGTATGTTTCCATTCCAAAGAGAATAACTGCCATAATGTGCAAGGCACACGCAGAATGCTCTTGGCCATATTAGTAGTAATCGTTCCAGGGAAAATCAAAGAAGTACATGCCTGAGGGCCTCCCAATTAGCAGCTCCAAAGTGCCACACCAGCTGCTACTTTGAAAGGTCCATAGACCTTACTGGAATGATAGGATGGTTTAAAGTGACAAGTTTGTGATTGGAAAAGCCCAGCAGAGAGAAAAGCTTAACAGCATAAACAGAAGTAGTTGTAAGGAAGAGGTCAAGTATGTTGGAACTCTCTCCAAGGCAGCCAGAGAAAAGGGTAGAGTGCTGTACAAGCTGCTCTAAGTCATTACAGATAGAAAAGATGTAGGCTTGTTCACCAGGTGGATTGATGAAAGGAGAGAAGGTCCAAAGGTGGTGGTGAACATTGAAATCACCTTGAATGGAGATTTCAGAAAATGGGGAAATTGATATGGATTGTATTCTATCTTAAAAGTAAGGTAGTCAAACAATTTTTCATAGTTGACGTAGTGGATAAGTACATGGCACAGATGTATTAAGTCAAAGCCAGAGCGTCGGGAATTCACAAAACTCAAGTTCAGGAACACAAGAGTAAGATATGTTGTTGCATAAATATACACAGCATCCACCTTTGGCTTTGAAGTGAGTATAAACTAGGAGGATACCAAGAAGGGTTTGTTATCAGTCACCTCAGACAGCTGAGTCTCATTGAGGGAGAGAAGTTGAGGTTTTGAGAAAGAGAAGTGGTGTTCAACAAAGGAATATTAGAGAAAAGGCCACGAATGTTGCAGAAATGAACATGGAGAGAGTCAGACAGTGGTTTTACGCATCTCACTTGGCTGTCACCAGGAGAGGGGAGATAACACTAGTCATTCTTCATTGTATATAAAATTGCTTTGGGAAAATCTTCCTCCACGCAGGAGATGACACCCTGCTAGGGTGACTGAGGCCCTCCTTGCATGATGCAAGGCAGGTAGGGAAGATTCATCTCCCAGGCTGAATTTTCCGGTGCTGTGGCTCACCTAGGGTGTGCAGAGGCATGTCAGTTAGGCTTCCCTCCAGTGCCAGAATTATATTAACTGCATCACAAGATTAAAGGGGTTAAGCTGTGTATATGTTATACTGTCTATATTATAGTTCCTTGGAAATCAAGAAAAGTTGGTCTGTAATAAATTTTTTGTTGGATATAGAAAAATTTATGTATCTGTACTTGTGGATACAGTAGAGAGGGAGGTGATTTGTCATTATATGATAACTTCTTGTTGTGTCTCCAGGTTCATCTGAACATGAACCTGGTGTGCTGCTAGTTAAGCTGTTGTTCTACTGCAATTTACCATCCCCTTTTGGGGAGAGGGAGGAAGTTGAAGGACATCTATTCAGCAGAATTACTGTACATCAGTTGTATTGGTGCCACCACATGAAGGTGTCCCTCATCAGTACCAAGAATGATACTGAAAGGGAGAAATATGTCTTAAGTGTATTAACTCAACCTGCAAGTCAGATTTAAGGAGAGAGTCAAAGTAGCTTAGAAGTTTTGATAAATAGAGTAGGCTTTAAAAATACAGTGGGTAGAATGGTGAACAGAAGTATACCATGGAGGTAGTGTTTGTCTATCTATCTATCTATTGCCAGACGCCTCAATCCCGAACGGGGTGGCCACAAACAAATCGCCTCCATGTCACTCTGTCCCCTGCCATTTCACTACCACGCTCCCAACTCACACCCCCCTCTCTCATATACCTCTCCACTCCATCCCTCCATCTCATCCTCGGCCTCCCCCTCCCTCTCGCCCCCTCCACCTCACTCACATACACTCTCCTCGTCAATCTTTCACTCTCCATCCTCTCCACATGCCCAAACCACCTTAACATGTTTCTCCTAACGCTTCCCATCACGTCCTCAACCACACCACAACGCTCCTTCACTTCCTCATTTGTTAGTCTGTTTCCATGTGACTCCACATGCTCCTCTCAAATAACTCATTTCCACTGCTCTCACTCTTGACTTCTGTCCTTCCAACAGGGTCCAAGCTTCACTTCCATATGTCAGAGTTGGTATCACAATACTGTCATGTAACAACTTTTTCACTTCCATGCTCACCTCCCTGTTTCTTATCACTGCTTTCAACGAACCAGCAACCTTCCTTCCCTGCTGTACCCTTTCGAGCACTTCACCCTCCAGACTACCATCCTTACTCATCACACTCCCCAAGTACTTAAATTCACTCACATTCTCCATTTCCTTCCCATCCAATCTCACTGTACACTCACTGGCTTCACTTCTCTCGAAGACCATCACTTTACTCTTCCCCACATTCACCTTTAGATTCCGTTTCTTACACACTCTCCCAAACTTATCTACCAAGCCTTGCAGCTCCCCTTCATCTTCACTCAACAACACAGTATCATCTGCAAAACACTGCCCTGTCTCACTGGGGCCACTCCAACATCCACTGCCCGACCTTGTATCTCTTTTATAACCCCATCCATATACAAATTCAACAACCATGGAGACATGACACATCCTTGTTTCAATCCAGCCTTCAAATGGAAAGATTCACTCAGTTTGCCATCCACATGCACTGCAGCCTTAGCACCCTCATACATACTCTTCACTGCCTTCAAAATTTCCCATCCACTCCATATATTCTTAATACCTTCCACAAACCTTGTCTATCCACCCTGTCATATGCTTTCTCCAGATCCATGAAGGCTGCATACAACTTCTTGCCCTTCTCTAGAAACTTTTCCACTAAGGATCTAAGAATGAATATCTGGTCTACACAACCTCTTCCCTTCCTAAAACCTCCTTGTTCTTCTCCAACTAATTCCTCAGTAATTTCCCTAACTCTGTCAATAAGTATCCTACCATATATTTTTCCTATTACACTGAGAAGGCAAATGCCCCTATGATTACCACACACTGCTTTTTCCCCTTTTCCTTTGTACAGAGGAATAATTATACCTGACTTCCAATCCTCCGGGACTCTACCCTCCTCCCAAGCCAATCTGCACACCTTCCACATACATTCTATTACTATATCTCCCCCATGCTTCAGCATTTCACCACACACTCCATCAATTCCTGGGGCTTTCCCCATTTTAACTTTCTTCATTGCTTCCACCACTTCCATCCTGGTGATTTCTTCCTCTCTTCTCACAACCCTCCTTCTCCCTGCCATTCCCCAGCCACTTATACTTGCATTACTTTCATTCTCTATGTTCAACAGTTCATTAAAGTGTTCTCTCCATCTGTTTACTTTTTCTCCCTTCTCCACTAGTAATCTACCATTTTTATCTTTCACACCCCCACTGACTTCGTTGGCACCCTGTCTAGCTCTCTTTACCTCCTTCCAGAACATTTTCTTACATTCCCTCCACTTTGCACTCAAATTCCTTCCAAACTCCTCATCCACTCTCTTCTTACTCTCTCTTACTAATCTTTTCACCTCTCTCCTCCTCACTACATATAACTCTCTCGTCCGTCTCTCAGCTTCTTCGTCGCCCCTGTTCCTCATCCACTCATTATATGCTTTCTTCTTTTGTGCCACAGCCTCTCTCACCTTTTCAGTCCACCATGCTGTTCCCGGAACCCCCTTTCGTCTTCTCTTCACCCCACACACACCACCTCACATGCTGCACAGATTTCTTCTGTAAATACCTTGCACATACCCTCCACGTACACCATCTGCTCCAATCTATATTTACCCAATCGCTCCTCCACTTCCTTTCTATATTCAGCCTTTATTCCATCCTCTTGTAACTTTTCTACCCTCCTTGTAACACATACTTCCTCCTGTCTTTCCCTTCTTCTCTTCCTCCATTTTGTTTGGACTCTGATTCTGGCCACCTCCAAGTGGTGGTCAGAAAGTCCACTCCCCCAACCTCTATATACTCTTGCATCTCTTATACATCTTCTCATCCTTTCATCCACACACACAAATTCAATCATTGCCTTCCGTTCATTCATTCCCCCGTCCTCTCTTCTCACCACTCGCCATGTATACCTATGGATCATTTTGTGCCTGAAGAGGGTATTAACTACCACCAACCCCCTCCCAGCACAAATGTCCTCTAAAGCACTGCCATTCTCATCCATCTCTGCAGGCACACCCCACTCACCGACCACTCCATCCACCTTCTCATTCCCCACTTTTCCATTCATATATCCAATCAGAAACACTCTCTCATTCCTTTCAAACTTTTCCAAGCAGG
>JAGKTI010034278.1:0-11492 GCA_018397915.1 Birgus latro | reverse complement strand
TAACCTGATGGGAGTAGAGGGAAATAAACCAGATGTCTAACCTGATGGGAGTAGAGGGGGGAAAAAAGGCCGGAAGATACATGGAAACAAGAAGAGAGGTAGGACAGAAGAGAAGAAGAAGAGAGTAAGGAAGGAAAGACTGCAGACATGATAAGGTCCTTTTTAATCGCCTCTTACGACAAACAGGGATACTGGGGAGGTAATCTCTCTCCCCCTCCCCCTCCCCAGTAGGAGACATAACCACGGAATACTGACAAGCTTCAGTAACTCTCAAGGTAACCTAATGTAACCTTCAGTGTGAGATTTTCCCATACTCCTCTCCTCACTGTCTTCCTCTCTCTCTGACACACACACACACAGAGAGAGAGAGAGAGAGGGAGAGAGAGGTGAACAACTGGAAGGGAAAAAAACAAACAAAAGAAACTAAGAGATGCAAATGATGTACGCGGATGAAAAAAAAAATGAGGGAGAGAAAATATGAGAAAAACAAGAGAAAAAAATATGGAAAAGGAAGCCAAACACAAAAATACGACAAAAGGAAGGAAGAAAAGAAAAATAAAAGAGAGGAATAAGAAGGCAGAAGAGAAAAACAGAATAACAAGAGAAGAACAAGAGAAGGTAAGGAGAACATGGGGTAAGAAAGACGAAAAATATTGGAGAAAATATAAGAAGAGAAAAGGAAACGTGAAGAATGTGAGGAAGGGAAACAAAGGAGAGAGAATAAAAGGAGGGAAAGAGAAACATGATGAATAAGAGACAAGAGAAAGGAAGAAAACAGGGGGAAACAGGAGGGGAAGAGAAAAGCAAAGAATAAGGGTTAAGAAGGAAACACGAGAAAATGATGAGATAAAGAAATGAGAATTAAAAATTAGATCGGAAAGTGAAGGTGGAAGCAAAAGAGAAGAGAAAGGAAGAAAACAGGCGTGATTAAGAGGAAGGAAAGGGAAAAGTGAAGAATAAGAGAGAGAAAAAAAAAAACATACTCATACTCCCCTTGTGTTGTCAGTGGACGGCCCCTCTCGTCATAACACCCATTCGACGCCAAAATACAACAATAACAACCATCACCAGTGTTTTGCTCTCTCTCTCTCTCTTTCCACAACAACATCCATAACTGTTACGTCACTGCACCCCACCCCACCCGTCGCAATTCTTACACACACACACACACACACACACACACACGCCACTTTACTACCTGGATTGGCTCGGATTCACTCGGATTCTCGACGTAAACGGTGTGTCTTCAGCAGGTATCACTCACAGCAGCCTGGCAGCGATGCAGTGGCGCCATACCTTCACTCTACGCATCTGTGTCGGTATTTAGAGGATATAAGTAGCATACGCGTACTGAGGTGTACTAGGGAAGATAAACAGCAAAAGATGAGGGCGCTTGAGTCTAACCAGCTGTCGATAATGTGTCTAGATCGTTACTTTTTAGACTATTTACCTTTCAGTGCAATTTCCAATACTCTAGGGAACGGAAATGTTGGGGTAGGAGAGAGACAAGTTACAGCTTGGATTCTCTATATTCTATCGTTTCGAGCTACACTGAACCCAAACCACGAACCAGACTCCCTGAGCATGGGTTCTGTGTAGCCCGGAACGATATAGAAAATGCAGAATTCAATCTCTAAACCGTGTCTCTCTCCCATCCAACATTTCCACCAGTCACAATGTATCATCTGCTCCAGGAATCGTTGTCGCTGACGGCTAAGCAGAAATATGTGTAGGAAAATAAAGTAATACACTAACTCATGCATGGGACAAAAGTTATCGTATTTGTTTTATTTACGAACACAGTATGGAGAGACAATACATGAGGACATTGAAAAGCAGCGACCATGTTAAATAACCCACCCCTTCGAAGTCTGCCCCTTAAACTGAGGAATAAAATTTGGCGGTGTTAATAAGGGAATATGGCAAAGTAGAACTGTACAGGCGCACTCCACACGGGGGCATATATGAAACCCTAAGGCATAAAACAAACGCAAATAATACCATATATACCATATAAAAAGATACTCGTAACAATAGCAAAGTTGCCCTTAAAATATTTTCTGTTACGCACCGCCTGTTAGTAAAAGCACTTCCTCTGCCCCTCCTGCTCATTTTCTCTCCCGAAAAAGACCGCCCCCTAAAAAAATAAAAAAATAAATGCACCGAAGCTGTTAATCCGCCTCTGACTTTTGATCTAGTGTGACCCCGCCTTTACCCGACAGAACACTGGCCTTATCCTCCTCTACAGGCTGAGTGGGGTGACAATAAACGGTGACAACATTTATATTCATATTTGTAAAACATATCTTAACTTCTACTGCAGATCAAGTCCAACGGTTGCAGATTTTTTTTTTTTAATGAACAGAGGACACATGTAATTTTGTGTAGGGTACTATTTAAAAATTAACTTGTTTTTCCATCCTCTCTTAATCTTATGAACACACACACACACACACACACACACACACACACAGATTCTGTGCCATTACCATTGACGTTCATCTCTGTGGGTTTAAAATGGGCTTTGATATACAGTATAGTCCAAAACCGCCGCCTGGACGTCCGTTATTTCTACATTTATATTGAAATTCATACGAGTCTAAATGATACTCGGATAGCAAATCCCTGTCACCTATATCAGGATGCGTTTTTATGCTGTATTGTGGAATTCTTCATTACACAGCAGGGATTTGAGTTCGTCGGAGTGAGTGACAGAGAGAGAGAGAGAGAGAGAGAGAGAGAGAGAGAGAGAGAGAGAGACGGACAAGAAGTTGGAAGTCGTACTTAAGATCGGTTCCGTGTCGTATCTCACATTAATTTTCCAGGATAGTCAACATTAGAATATTTCCGTCTTGTGTTTTCGTATATTAAAAAAAAAAAATGGGCATGAGAGGAAAACTGCCCGGTATCTCCTGTTGGTTAAAGAAGTTCCCTAACACCTTTTCCTGCGCGATTTATTTGGCTTATTACTCCTTTAAAGCACTCAAATACCGACACACTCATCATCAGTGACATATAGATGGATATTAACCGGCTACATCCAAAACTAAATCGCTTAGGAAGAGGTGCTAGGGGGTTTTCTTACCCAGCGAGGTTACAAGTTCTTGTTCCTGGAAAAATAAATCACAGTTACGACAGGGGCCATTCTCACCGGGTTAGGAAGTTCCCTAACACCTTTTCCTAAGTGATTTATTCAGTTTATTACACCTTACTATCTAATTCTGTGCTACATCGATCCTTCCATCATCGCCATACTCAGCATATATAACGAACAAAAGGATATTAACCAGCCATATCCAAGAACAAGTTAGTAAGGAAGAGGTGTTTGGGAGCTTTCTTACCCGACACCACCACCAAGCAGGGACTCGATCGCAGGTGTGTTCAACTGTCCTACCCTTAATTATCGCGGCAACTGAATCACCTACAGCATTTCTGAAGAGCGTGGTAATTTCCAAACCCATCGATCCCCAGGTGTGCGATATTTCTCCGTTCTTCCATGCCAGTTTTTCCCCTAGAATAAAAACAGTGATCAGTTTGCCAAGTCACACCTGCACTCCGGTGAAAACAAAATCCCCCCCTACACACACACACACACACACACACACACACACACACATATGTTAAACTGAGACCCAAATTCCTGGTGGTTTTGGAATTTTTGAACACTTCCTCACCAGAACTTGCACCTGTTCTTGCTAAACTGTTCAGACTATGCATACGTACTTCTGCGTTCCCTAATTCATGGAAAGAAGCTGATATCCACCCAGTTCCAAAGAAAGGAAGTTCCTCTGACCCCTCTGATTACAGACCAATAGCTGTCACATCTTCTCTCGGTAAAGTATTCGAAATTTTAATGAATAAGCACATAGTCAAACACCTCGAATCCAACAACTTAATTAGCGATGAACAATATGGTTTTCGCCACGAAAGATCCACCATTGACATACTTAATATCCTGACTCATAACATTCATCAATCAATCGACCTATATGGAGAAACTCACGCAGTGGCCCTTGATATTTCCAAGGCTTTCGACAGAGTATGGCATCGTTCCCTGCTGTCCAGACTCCCTTGCTATGGACTAACGTCTTTTGTTCCTCTGCTTGCCTCATATCTCAGCGACAGAAAAATAAGAGTAAAAGTAGATGATGTATATTCCAATTTCCACTCAATTAACGCCGGAGTGCCACAGGGGTCAGTTCTGGCGCCAACCCTGTTCCTGGTTCATATTAATGATCTCTTATCTGTCACCCACAATCCCATCCATTCATATGCAGACGACTCAACACTTCACAGTTCATTCACACTCAGACACCCATTTACAAAGTCAAATATCTCTAATTCTCAACTCAGCCCAGCCATCTCCATAAATCAAGACTTATCTATGATCAGTGAATGGGGAGAAAACAACCTTGTCTCATTTAATGCTAGTAAAACCAAATATATACAATTTACTAATAGACAGATATTGCCTGACTCATATTACCTTCAATGCTACTAATATTCCCTTCTCCAAAAGTATTGAAATTCTCGGCGTCTCACTTAACAGTGCCCTCAGCTGGACCTCTCATGTCAGATCACTTGCTAAAACCGCCTCAAAGAAACTTGGATTATTATACAGAGTCCGTAACTTCTTCACTGACGAGCAGTTAGCTATAATTTACAAAAGTCATGTGCACTCTCAGCTTGAATATTGCTCACCCTTGTGGAATGGATGTGGAGAGGTTGCATTAAAACAACTAGACAAAATTGAGAAGAAAGCTGTTGGAATTATTAATAACCCAGCTATTACAAATAATTTACCTCCCCTACGAGTAAGAAGGAATGTTGCCTCCCTTGCATTATTTTACAGATATTTTTATGGCAAACGCTCAGACGAAGTTGCGTCCATTGTGCCACCTCTCCATGCCTTCCCCAGCGCTACACATCTGGCAGCGCTCATGACTGGAATGCCACACTGCCATATTGCACAACTTCCGCCTATCACAATTCTTTTATTCCCCGAACTGCATCTCTCTTGAACTCGCTTCCCCAGAGTTATTTCCCTCTAAACTTCAACCTACAGCTGTTCAAGTCCAACTGTTACAGATATTTCATGAATGGACGACACCAGTAACCTAGTGTATGGATTTTTTTCTAATTGATTTGTTTTTCCTTCCTCTGTTCTGTTATTAAAAAAAAAAAAATCTGTATATTACACCTCAGTATCCTCCGTGTGTCACTGATGGAAATTACATCAGTATTAAAGCGATATAAATAACACAGAAAAAAAAGACTGAGGTGTAAAATGCAAAATAAATCGCTAAGGAAGAGGTGCTATGATGCCTCATGTATCACCTAGAATTCGGCGCTCAGTCCTGTCCATCATCACCATCACTACCATCATCATCACCATCACTACCATCATCATCATCATTACCACCATCACTACCATCATCATCATCATTACCACCATCATCATCATCATCATTACCATCACTACATCATCATCATCATCACCACCACCACCACCACCACCACCACCACCATCATCACCATCATCATCATCATCATTACCATCACTACATCATCATCATTACCACCTCCATCATCATCATCACCATCACTACATCATCATCATCATTACTACCATCATCATTACCATCACTACATCATCATCATTACCACCACCATCATCATCATCATTACCATCACTACATCATCATCATTACCACCATCATCATTACCACCATCATCATTACCATCACTACATCATCATCATCATCATCATCATCATTACCATCACTACATCATCATCATCATCACCAAAATGATCCATATGCCCACTCAAATGGCATCTAATTTACGCCCGTAAGCTTATTGACCACCATAGATCAATTTATCGAAGGAAATGACAAAATGGTAATTATACGGAAGAGAAGTTGGCACTGGGTGAAAATATTTATCATTTATCAGTATATTGTGAGAATGAGCTTGTAAAAAAAAAAAAAAAAAAAAACCTTCCGTAAAATGCGCCACACTCATTATTCACGAGATTTCACGAGAGAGAGAGAGAGAGAGAGAGAGAGAGAGAGAGAGAGAGAGCTATCAATCACTTTTCCACTTTCTTCATCTATACACAAAACCCAGAAAATCTCATCTTTGTGTTCGATTTCCCCCCCCCCCCCTGTTTTTTATGAATCTGACAAAATTCTGATGCAAGGATGAGGTGGCGACGAGTGACGGAAGTGAATGTGAGGTGAATGTGAAGTGAATGTGAATATAAAGTGGCTGTGAAGTGATATCCGTGAAACTGATGGCCTTTTTGAATGATGCAATGACCTCACGCTTAATCCCACGAGTCCCATAGTGAGTGTGTGTGTGTGTGTGTGTGTGTGATCAAATAATTCTTGCTAATACCAAACAATTTTTTTCCATTTTTGGAGAGACTTTTGGGATATAGGGATTACGTACCGATTTGTTGTTTTCGTGACTCTAGGCTCACCATAAACGTTATCCCAGTGGACTGCAGGCTTAAACTATCCAACTGCAGCCCACCATCCTCCTGTTGGGAGTTAAGAGCAGTGGACACACCTGGCTATACCGATGCCACCACCCGAAGGCGCCCCTTTCCACCACCGCAAAATAGTGTCAAAGTATTCACCGACTGTAAAAAGTAGGCGAGGTAAGTGAAGTGATGAATGGGAGTTGCAATGACATGTCGAAAATATGGCGAACTGAATATCCGAGTAGACACAGGTTGCATCCCTCCCCCGCAGCCTCTCTCTCTCTCTCTCTCTCTCTCTCAGTACGATCATCCATATAATCAATCATCACGGCACCCAAAATTTTAAGGAAAACCTGGCTGGAGTGGGGTGCTGGTGGTGTGTCTGGTGTGGGTTTGGGGCGTGTCTGGTGTTTGCCTAAGGCGGTGGGGTGTGCATTTAATTTCCATATTTTTGCTATTACAAGACGACTGTATTCAACCGAGGAGAGAGAGGAGTTTGTAGTGGAGGTAGGGGAGTTTTCAAGAATACTCCCCCAGTACCCCTACTTGTCGTATGAGGCGTCTAAAAGGGTTGGTGGTGGGTTAGTGCCCCTCCCCGTAAAAAGAACTGACTAAACTAGTGAATACAGCGCCTCGGACCAGGACGGACCATACATTGACGACTAAGGAACGGACAAAGGACATTCTGAGGGTGGGGACGTGGAATGTGAGAGGAGTGAATGATGAAGTGAAAAGAGGGAGATTGTTCAGGTGCTTGAGGATGCAAGAGTGGATGTATGTGGATTGACTGAAACTAAATGAAAAGATGAAAGGGTGAGAGAATGGGAATACGATTTAGGAATATGTGCTGGAGTTAATGAGAATGAGAGGGCAAGAGAGGGAGTATGTCTGATGATAAGCAAGAAGTGGAAGGAGAATATAAGAGAGTATGGAACAGTGGGTGCAAGGATTGTATGGGTGAGGATGAAAGTAAGTATACAAGCTTGGGTGATTGTATGTGCTTATGCGCTGATAGAGGACCGAGTGGCAAGAGTGAAAGATGAGCTCTGGGCAAGTGTAGAAGCATGTATGGACAAGTTTGAGAGGAGCGAGAGAGTGTTTTTGACTGGAGACATGAATGGTAAAGTTGGGAATGTACGAGTGGATGGAGTGGTTGGTCAGTGGGGTGTGCCAGCTGAGGTGGATGGGAATGGTAGTGCCTTGGTGGACATCTGTGCTGGTAAGGGGTTGGCAATAGCCAACACCTACTTTCGGCACAAGATGATCCACCGGTATACATGGAGAGTCATAAGGAGGATGGATGGTGAACTTGTAGAACGAAAGGCAATGATAGATTACGTGTGTGTGGATGAGCGAATGAGAAGACAAGTGTTGGATGCAAGAGTGTGGAGAGGGTGGGGGAATGGAATCTCAGACCATCACTTAGTGATGGCCAAGGTGAGGCTGCAAAGAAAGTGTGTGAAGCAACCAAGGGGAAGACAGGGGGAAATAGCTCCTGTGAGAAGAGTGGAGAAGTTACAAGATAGTGAGAAAATGCAGAGAATAAGAATAGTGGAAGAAAGATTGGGAAGGTATGAGTTAGAGCAGATTAAGGGGTGGAAGATGTATGTAAGATTTTCACAGAAGAGATAGGCGCAGTGTGTGAGATGGTTTGTGGATTGAGGAGGAGATGCAGGGGTGTGCAAGGGACAGCATGGTGGAATGATGAGGTGAAACAAGCTGTGGAACAAAAGAAGAAGGCATACAGTGAATGGCTAGCGAGTAGAGGTAGGGGAGAAGATGAGAGAGAGAGAAGAGAGGTGAAGAGTTTGGTGAAGGAAAGTAAGAAGAAAGTGGATGAGGAGTTTGGGAGGAATCTGAGTGTAAAATGGAGGGAGAGTAAGAAATTGTTTTGGAAGGAGGTAAAGAAAGTAAGACAGTGTGAAAGGGGAAATAGTAGGGGAGTGAAAGATGGGAATAATAGATTGCTGGTGGAGAAGAGAGAGAAATTGAGGAGATGGAAGGAGCACTTTGAGGATTTGTTGAATGTAGAGAGTGAGAGCAGTGCAAGTATAAGTGGTTGGGGAATGGCTGGGAGAAGAAGAGGTGAGAGGAGGGAGGAAGAGATCAGTAGGGTGGAAGTAGTGGAAGCATTGAAGAAGATCAAGATGGGAAAGGCCCCAGGAATTGATGGAGTGTGTGGTGAAATGCTGAAGTATGGGGGTGAGATTGTTGTGGAGTGGATATGGAAGTTGTGTAGATTGGCTTGGGAAGAGGGAAGGGTTCCAGAGAACTGGAAATCAGGTATAATTGTTCCTTTATTTAAAGGAAAAGGGGAGAGAAAAGTATGTGGTAACCATAGGGGTATTTGCCTTCTTAGTGTGACTGGATGATATATGGTAGAATACTTATTGACAGGGTTAGGCATATAACGGAGGAGTTAGTTGGAGAAGAACAAGGGGGATTTAGGAAGGGAAAAGGGTGTGTAGATCAGATATTTGTTCTAAGATGTTTAGTGGAGAAGTATCTAGAGAAGGGAAAGAAAGTGTATACTGGCTTCATGGACTTGGAGAAAGCTTATGACAGAATAGATAGGCAGTGTTTAAAAGGGTAGATAAGTTCTCCATGAAAGACACTGGTTTTCTGCGGTCTGATGCAGTTGGATAAGCTACATTCAGCCAAGGGAGACTGAAATAGTATCAATTTTTGGGCCGACGTATCACTACTTTTTTATTCTCATTTCTGCTTGGGCTCCGACAACGTTTGCCAGTGTTGGGGCTTGTACACACACATGCACACACACACACACACACACATGCAAATATAGATAGATATGGACATAGGATCGTAGTGCCCTAGTATGTTTGCCTGATTTGGTTCGAGATGCGCCTGACAACAAGCTGTAAATAAAGAGATGAAAGTGCCATTACCACAGCGATAAATAGCAACCAGGAAAATGCAACAGTGTCGTGCTGATGAGAGCATGGCTGGCTTTGGAAGAAATGAACTGCAACAAATGTTTATGCATCCATCCACAATTTGCTGAGAGAGAGAGAGAGAGGGGGGGGGGGGGGGGGGGCAGACGTGTGGTGAGGCAAGTCTCCTGGAACCCGTAAATACACTCCCACTGTCACCACCACCACTGAGCTGGCTTTCTTTACCTGTTCTTGACAAAGTGTCAGTATCATAAACTCTATGAATAGTATAAAGAACATTATCTACTTAAATGCCATAGTTTGTTCCAGAGACCAAGAAACAGCCCAATAATAACATACCTGCTTTAAAATTAGCCCCTAAAACACACCCCGCAAATCTAGTATTGGATAATCAATATAGATTATTGCGGAAGTATTGACATATCAGTTGAAATATACCGAGCTCACATTTATCTGTACTGTTAATTCAGTATTTATACAAAATTTAACAAGGCGAGCTGGTGATGTGAAGATAAAACACCTTCCCTAACTTTAGCACGTTTTCGTGCTGAAGCCATTTTTTTTTTTTTTATAACGGTAGTATTAAATTTAATATTTTGACTGAATCTCACATAATACGGTTTGGATGGCGTTATGGTGACAGATTATCATCTTTTGCAATGTAATTGACTGCCGATTCGGTAATTCGTCGCACCCTTCCCAATGAACAACTTCTACGAATGTGTAATTCTTCCATGGTATTACACATTAACCTATGATACATTCTGCGTTTTCTTCCTGTTGATGTAAACACTATTTCATTCAGTTTACGGGAGTCTAAATGCGCGGCTGTACCTGCGCGGGAGAATTTGTGCTGTGCATGTTTAACTGCCGTATGTATACTTTTTTCTGTGTATCACTGTGTTTCTTTAAAAAGTGTACAGCATGTGAGTGAGGTGGAAGGAGGAGAGGGAGGAGGAGAACGAGGAGGAGAGGGAGGGACGGAGTGGAGAGTTAAATGAGACAGTGGGGTATAAGGCAGGGGGAGGGCATCGAAATGACGGGACAGGGCATGGAGGCGATTTGTTTGTGGCCACCCCTTACAGGTTTATGGCGTCCGACTATAAAGAAATAATGTTTCTTTACTGTGTTTACGTCTGTACTCAACATAAACATTTTTGTCCCATGTAGGCGTCACTGTATTCCTTTCTGCTTGGCCTTCAACTACGATGTTCGAGAGAGAGAGAGAGAGAGAGAGAGAGAGAGAGAGAGAGAGAGAGAGGACCTCCTGCTAGTTATGGAAAATAGTTAGGCAGCAGAAAAAACAAAACATACAAATTACGTCATCAGACTGAAGTACTTATGAATTTTTCGCAGCGGTCGCTAATTTCGGTATTTAAATTTCAAGGTAGCCACTATTTAAAAAGTTTTATGCTAAGTTATGCAGATTCAGGACTGATAAATTGCAGAGGAGAAAACCATTATCTGATATCACCATCTTCACCACGATCCTTCTCCTCCTCCTCCTTATCACATCATCAACAATTTTCCTTCTCCTCATTGTCACGTCATCATCAATCCTCCTCATCATCACATTATCATCACTCCTCCTCCTTTACATTATCATCAATCCTTCCCTTCTTCCTCACTATTATCATCAGTCCTTCTCCTCATCATCATCATCGTCATCTCGACCTCTTTTTCTTAGCTAAGATTGGGGTAAGGTAATTTCACACAGGAAGGCTGGAGACAACAATAAAACCCATGATCACTTTCCTTATTTTGCAGCAACACCTTAACCTCTCCTCCGCCTCTCTTCCACAGGCGGGTGACCAAGTAGTGCGGGTGAACAACATGAACATAGAACAGGCGGTGCACAGAGAGGTAACGTCCATGGTGCAGGCCAATGCGTCTGTTCTTCTGCACGTTCGTAGCACCGGCATCATCCCGCAGAAAGAGTGAGTTTCATTGAAAACCATTTCAAAGTGGTAGATGGTGGTGGTGGCGGTGGTAGTAGTGGTGGCAGTTGGTGGTTCACAGGGCAAATATTTATGTACTATCGTTTCTCTCTCTCTCTCTCTCTCTCTCTCTCTCTCTCTCTCTCTCTCTCT
>JAGKTI010034276.1:0-11492 GCA_018397915.1 Birgus latro | reverse complement strand
TAGTCATATCTAGTACTGAGTACACAAGCATGCCATCCTCGCCCCCTCATGGAAGATGAAGAGAAGAGGAATGGGAGATAAAAAGGGAAAAATTTTGAGAAAGAGACGGCAATAAGAAAGAGAGAAATAGAAGGGAGAGAGAAAAGGATCACAAGGAAGAGAGAGAAGAGGACCACAAGGAAGAGAGAGAAAAAGGGCCACAAGGAAGAGAGAGAGGTACATGAAGAAGAGAGAAAGTATAGAGGGCGAGAAGGAGGGAGAAAGGAGAGGGAAACTGAGGTCACAAAGGGAGGAACAGGGAGGGAGGAAAGGAAGGAAGGATAGACTGAGGTGGAAGGGAGGGGAGGAAACGAGACATCGAGATGGAGGAGAAAGAGGAATGAAGGAGAACGAGAGAACAAGATGGGAGGGGAAGAGGGAGCTAAGGAAGGAAGGAAAGAAGGAAGGAGAGAGAGAGAGAGAGAGAGAGAGAGAGAGAGAGAGAGAGAGAGAGAGAGAGAGAGAGAGAGAGAGAGGCGGGACTGGAGGGAAGATATGGTGAAAAGGTAAAAGGGAAGAGAGGGAAAGGGAGAACGGGATGGAAGGAAAGGGAAAGGAGGAACGGAGAGAGGGGATGGAAGAGATGGGACGAGAAGGAGAGAAGGGAGGGAGAAACTTGAGTTGGTCACTTTTACATTTCATCATCTGTTTTACGAGTGAGGGTTGTATGGTAGGTAGGCAGGTAGGTCGGTGTGCGTATGTGTGTGTGTCTGTGTGTGTGTAGTCCTTTTACTACTGTAAGATACATAGGTGGAATATCAACTAACGCCAGACGATTTTATGTAACTTAATGAAACCCTTCGAAGTCAAAAGGATAGTCATAATAATAGCATAGCAGCAGTTGCAGCCACAGGTTCATATGAAACGTGATTCCGGTGGACTGCAGGTTGAAGTTACCGTACTCCGGCATTCCACTATCCTGCTTTCGCCGGATAGGGAGGGATAGGATAGCAGACCTACTCGGCTATATCAGTGCCATCGCATGAAGGCATCTTTCTCTCTCTCTCTCTCTCTCTCTCTCTCTCTCTCTCTCTCTCTCTCTCCAGTACCAGACGGCGGAGTATAAAAGAAGTAGTTATACTGGTCAGTCATTGTATCAGACTATACCTGTATAAAATAAAGTGTGTTGTGTGCGTGAGTACTGTAGACCACCGCGTAGGGCTGACAGTTTGGAGTTACAGGTTTCTAGCTGTATGTTTAATCTTAATTGTGAAGAGGGTAGGCAAATCTTCTGTTTTCGACGATAATATCTGAAGCACAGGGCGAAGATGTAAAACGTTTGGCTCTTCTGTATCGCTGATGGCTGTGCAGTGTAAAAAGACACGCAGGATGACCATATCTTAGCGCCACAGGCGTTTCATATGTTCGTCAGAAATAAGAGGTTCTCCTTCCCCGTTGCTATTTAATCCTTCAGTCTGATCCCTGTTATATATTCTATTATTGTCACTACGAGATTATTTTATTGAGCGTTGCAGAGGCTTTTTCAAACTGCAGGACTTAGATATAGCCTTCATTACCCTTTTCGCAAATAGAAATCTGTCCTATGTTAAATAAACTTGTCTGTTTTAAGGTGAATGATAAAGTCTGTTGGTAGCAAGAAAACACTGAGAAATGCGTCACTAATCTGAATGAGTTAAACACACGATTTTGTGTTCAGCGATATGCATTTGTAAGTAAACAGTCAGGTGGTTAGGCAGGTGGATAGTAGGACATGTAGATGGGTAGACTGACGGTTAGACAGGTAGATGGGTAGGCAGGCAGATGAATAGATAGATAGATGATAGGTAGATGGTTAGATAGGTAGTCAGGTAGACAGGCAGATGGGTAGTTAGGTAGAGTGAAAGGAAAGTACATAAGCCACAGCAATTACGGTGAGGCCACTTAATTGATGGGTACCATACTTAAACAAGGATTACAGACAAAAGTGACAGGCTTTCTCAAGGCTGCTATACAGAGAAAATAGTTCGAGGACAGAGAAAGAAGGCACAAATAAAAGAATATGGATTTCTTTGTCACAAGAAGGATAGGCCAGTACGTAATGGCAGGTAGGAAAGTAAGTATGAAAGTAGGTAGTACGTAGGTAGGCTGGCAGGTAAGTAGGTAGGTGGGTGTGTACTTAGTAAGGTGTATGTAGGTATGTAGTTAGGTAGATACGTCTGAAGGTAAGTGGGTAGGTAGCTTTAGTCAGCAGCAGGTAGATGGGTATGTGTGTGATTAAAGTCAGTTGGCAGGGAGTTAGGTAGGTAGGCAGGTACGTGAGTAAGTAGGTAGTTAAGTATGTAGGTAGGCTGGTAGTAGAAGAGTAGATGAGGGAGGGCGGCTTGGACAGGCAGGGGTGTTTGGAGATGAGTGATGACAGGAAAAGCTTGGACATATTTTTATCGAGATGTCGCTGGATGAACCGTGGGTTTATGCGTTAGTTAGGCAGTCAGGTTAGAGTAAATTAAGGGGATTAGGTTAGGTTAGGTTAGAGTGATGGTGGACAGGTAGATGGGCAAAGAAGACAGGTAAATGCAATTGAGTTATTAAGCAGGATGGAAGACAAGGAGAGAAGTAACAGCAAAAAGTTAATAGAAATGAAAGGCTACGCTGATAAGCAGAGCCTTAGCCTAGGTAGTTAGGTAGTTAAAAAGATAAGTAGTGAGTAAGTAAATACCAAGTGAGCAGCAGTTGGTAGGTAGGCAGACAGGTAGAGAGGTAGGTAGAACGAAGGACTTGGAAAATATAAAAGATAAACATAGACCAAACTTGATCCGTAAGTATATTTACACAAATAACTCTTTCCTTACGAGGGATCTCCCCCAAACTAAAATGATCTTAGGGTCGTAAGATATATATAAGAAAGTCGTCATTACGTTGAGGGGTTTATGTCTGCAGATTGATAAGTAGATGGGTAGTTATGTAGGTACTAAATAGGAAGGTAGGTGAGTAGGTAGGTGGGAAGGTATGTACTGGGTATGTAGGTGAGGTTGAGGGGTAGGTGGGGAGGTTGTAGGTAAGGAGGTAGGTGGGTTGGCAGGTAGGTGGGTTGGCAGGTAGGTAGGGAGGTAGGTGGGTTGACGAGCTTGTAAAAAACAGTATTAATATTTAAACCTAATTGGTAGGTGGACATTATGTAGGTAAATAGACGATGGTTAGTAAGCTCACTGATAAATAGATGTGAAGCAATGCCTAGGAAATTAAAAGAAATTTTTGAGTGAATAAAAAATGACATTGACTTAGAAAATTAATGTAAAGAAAAGTGAAACGAGAGAAACTTGAGAGACGTTGGCAGACAAAAAAAAAAAAAAAAAAACATATGAACAGAAATGCGAGAGCAAAGATGAATGAGGAAGATTGAAAAGATGGAGAAAAAATCATACACAATAGACACGCAACATTTACAAGGAAGTGCGTTTGCTTTTGGTATAATATCTCCTTATAGGCTAGTCGCAAAATCCATTTCTCTCGTACATGCCTAGCTGGCAAGAGGGCACGTTCGAATCAAACTCGCCCCAAATGGTAACGTCATTTGAACACAAACAGAACACGTGCCTGTACTGGGACAGCTGTTCGGTACTTGGTGGTTCCGTGCCCGGTTTTTGGTTCCTCATCCTTTACCTACAGGCCTATACAAATACTGTACATAGTAACTTTCAAGTCAATTGACCCAGAAATAAAATCGTGAGGGCGAAGGCAACGAACGCTGGGAAAAATGAAGACACCAACATAAAGAAGAAACAGGGAGAAACGAAAATGTAAAGACGTAATCGAATTAAATTGACCTCAGTTTCATAGACTACCTTTGTTAATGTCTTTTTCTGTGTTACCATCTTAATGGGATGACTCTTTTTCCATGCAGTATCTTTTAAAACAAAGCCGACTTTCTGGCTTGATGACCATGTCTTACAAGAAAGTAACCGATAAGTATAAAAAAAAAAAGTAAATGAATGGAAATATTAGACTACTTATTCACCTAATAATGTTTATCTATATACCTATAACCAAACGCCTTATTCCCGGAGAGGTGGCCACAAACAAATCGCCTTCATGCTGCCCTGTTTTTCGTCATCAGGCAGCCCTTCCTCCAACTCAAATGGCAAAGTGAACTTAATTTTTTGCTTTACGATGCACGACTAGTAAAGTGTATGCTAGTTAACCATAGCCTTTAATGGAGATATAATAACCAACACGATTTTAATGCATATCAGTGTATGTGACCCTTATGAGCAGTCAGATGAGAAATATTACAGAATGTGGTTATTTTCTTTGTTTCTGATTAAGGCACTCGCATATCAACTATTATCAACGCATTAAAAAAAATTCCGCAATGAGAAAAGATTGTTTGATTGTAGTCTGCCGCAGGTATTTTCTCTTTAAATCAAGCATGCATTAAAATTCAGCCTGCCTGTAGCCATACAGCTGACTGCTGAACAGGTATCGTCTTTAGTTTTCCACCTTCTGCCTCCCTTTTCAATAAAATGTTAGGTCATACTGATCATTCATGGTGCCAGTTAATTCCTTCATTCCGATGGCTAACTTCATAAGTTTTCCATGCTACATATAGCTTTCGATAGATCCTTCACTAAAAAAGGTCCCCCCCCCAAATTAAGAAAATTGTCTGGAGGTAGTAGGAATTGATCAACAGTTTCAAGAAGGAAACCTTCTCATGGCAGGTAGAACTCTTAGTCTGTACAGTATTCTTTTCCTGCTAACGTCAAACTATTTCTTTCGCTCTTTAATTATTGGCGCTTGAGCGTGTTCAAACTTTTGCCTCTGTTAAGTTCGGGACAGCTCTAGTAGGCTATTGTATTCTGTCTAATACCAAGTGATTTTATTCTGCCAAGAGTGAGTCACAAGAGCCTGGGTGTTAGACAGAACATGCCAGTTTTCTTGCCGTCTCCTCTCAAATGTTTTCTTCCTTCATTTGCTGCTATTTTTCCATTCCCTCTACCATCATAACATAAATGGCCCATTCATTTGCAACAGCCCTTAGTTTATTTAATTCGTGTTGTGAATCGCACAAATTTTCCGTCACTGAAACAAATCGTTTTTCCAATTTGCTGTGAGGAAGATGAAAAAAATAAAAGGCATCGTTAATCCCTTATTCCTATGATATCCAGAAAAATGTTTTACTAATTTACGATGATTTGGAATACTTTGATAAATAGTGGTTCATTCCTGAAAGAGGCTACTGAATGTTTTATATTTTCTACGCGTGTAGTGCTGCTAGACATTTTGTATCCACGTCAACTCTACTACCATAATTTTATTTTACCTAAAACCAAACGATTTTATTCAGCTGTGGGGGGGGGGGTTATAGAAGGAACTTGAATGGGATTGTCGTGAATCGTTAAATTTGAAAGGCACTGACAGCCACCATCTCGATGTGACTGATCAATTGAACGAGCACCTCTCTCATCACTGTGCTCCTGATAATGGTGTGTTCAAGATTAGGTTTACCAGCTGTTTGACCTCTTGAACTCACTATTTTCCGAGGCTTAGATTCGCTAGTAGGTGGCCTAATATCACATGCAACATTTTTTACATCTGCGTTAAAAATTATCTGATTTTAGGCCTTGAGTAAGTACTGACGTATGTAGCCTACTCACACTGGTTCCATATTTTGGATAACGTCAGACGGCTGAACTAATCTGAGGGAAATACAAGTAGCAAAGTGTAAAAAATAATTAAATTTGAAGGTTGCAGAATGAATACAAATAACACTGGGTTACAAAAAAAAAATTATTTGTAAGTTGTCTATGTTTTTTCAACTGATTTAGGACAATTTTGCACCGCTGAATCCGAAAATGACATCCGTTTCTCTCGATCAGGTCAGCTTTTTGTGCTAAGTTGATTTTTTTAAAATCCGATCTCCTGACTAAATCGATTACATTTTTGTAACATTATCGGTTGATTTTTGTTAATATTTCTCGTCCGAAATAGGTTTTTAAGAGAAAAAATAGTTTTCTAACACAATTTATTAATTAAATGTTACAAAAATAGATTACTGTAAATTGAATAGCAGACATTGATAAAGGTAAGTACATGTGAATTGCATGTTACATCATCATTGTTCAAAATTCAGGGCTTGAACTTCCGTTTTTTCAAAACCCTAGAATGCTCAGCAGCAGGGATGCCTCTCTCAGAGTCCAGCAGTAATCAGCCATCATGACTGCATCCCAGCATCCCTAATACCTGGTCTCCATCTCTTTCATGTCCTGATGGAATCTCTCCCCCAACTCGTCGCTCATTGATCCTAGATTCTAAGGAAACCGATCCATATGTGAGAATAAGTAATGTATTTTGATGCTCATGTTGCATCCGAGGTTTCTGAAAGCAGTCAGCATATTGGTGATAAGTTCTGCGTAGTTACTGGCCTTGATGTTGCCAAGAAAGTTCTTCACAACCGGAACAAAAGCCTTCCACGCTTCCAGTTCCTTTTCGTTCACTGAGTTTTCTAACTCTGGATCTCTGATGAGCTTATGGATTTGAGGACCATCAAAGATGCCAGCTTTCAACTTCTCCATGGTCAATCCTGGAAAAGCCTGGCACAAGTAAGTGAAGCAGCAACCATGCTTGTCCAGAGCTTTGGTGAACTGCTTTGGTGACCGAGCTTGATGTGCAGCGGTGGGAAGAGTATCCTGTCTCTGTCCGCCAGAAGTTGATGACGTTCCTTGTTCTGCATGGCACCAATTCCTCCCGCACAGGCCAGTCCTTCTTCGTGTAATGCTTAGCAGTGTCCCTACTATCCCACATGCACAGAAGCATGGGTACTTGGTGTACCCGGACTGTCGTCCCAACAAAAAGTTCACCATCTTCAGGTCAACACAAATAAACCACTCATGCTGATCATAACGAATTTTCACCAGCACATACTTCACCGCTTCATACTTCTTCTTCAGTGTAATGAGTGAGCGAGGGGTACAGAGGCAAACTGGTTGCCGATGTGCAGCAGAACACATTTCAGCGATCGCTTGCTGCTGTCATGAACAGTCTCCAATCTTTGGGTTCGTACTGTGGCACTCCAAGCTTGTGCAGAAGATGCGCAATATCTGTACAGTACACCATGTCCTTCTCTTCAGAGAAAAAACGGAGGCACTCTTGATGCCTGTTGCGGTAGAAGGTGATGCGAGCAGAGTCAGAGAGGAGTTTTTTTTCCCCCTTCAATCTGGATGCCAACAGTTCGGCAGAGGACTTTGACAAGCTGAGATCGTGAACTAGATCATTTAGCTCCTTTTGGGAAAAAGGATGTGGAGCATCATCGTCAAGAACCACTTCTTCTTCTTCATCTTCTTGAACACTGGAGGAATCTTTGTCACGAATGTCAGGAAGTTCTCCAAGACAGGTACTGGAATTTAATCACAATGAGCTACTGGACGACGTGCTGATTGAAGATCAGGGTAATTGAGGCTGCTCCGGTTCTTTCTGTTGATCCCAGTCACATCAATAGCGCAGAAGTAGCAGTCAGTGCCATGGTTTGTTGGCTCCCTCCAAACCATGGGAATTCCAAACTTCAGACAACTCTTCTTGCCCTTAGTCCACTGACGCAGATACTCGGTGCATGTCTTGCATACCTCTATGTGTGGCGCCCAAGCTTTATCCTGGTCACCAAGTTGAATACCAAAATAAGCATGGTGAACTCGCTTTATGAAACATATGACTATGTTCCTGTTAGGAACTATAGTGTACTGTATACGCCGCAGATGTAGCAGAATACATCGGGCTTATTTTTGCAAGATCTTCTGGTCGAAGCCATTTCATTCACCAGTAAAATAAAAATACCAATTAGTCATAAATTGGCGCATGTAAACTCTTCAAAGTTCGTTTATTTCAAGCAATAAAAAAGAATTTTGCATCATATAAAGCGAAAATACCCGTACATGTAAACAAAAACGTCTAAAACATGTGGCCATAGCTCAAAAAGTTGACCTGATTGAGCAAAACCAATATGATTTTTGGATTCAGCACATCAAAATTGTCCCAAATTAGCTAAAAAATCTTAGACATTAAATTTGGTGTTGACCAGTGTATCTGCAGTCAATGCGCCACAGCCTCCGAAACGATACCAGACACCTCTGCAATAATAATTTTTGGCTATTTTGTAGCCATGGACATATATAATATTACGAGAAACTCAAGCCCAAAATTTCATACTAAATTTTATATCGAGCGCCCATTTATTAGGTAAGGTGTAATTGATGCTTAAATATTACAAAATGTACGAACACAAGGCTGCTCAAACTAGTATTACCATGTCAAAGGGGGAAAGAGATGGAGAATTTTTCGAAATTTCCAACACTTCCTAATTTCACAACTTTATTACCGCTTGACCATGCTTCTCAAATTTATGTTTGCCTATCTACTTATTCAGTGACATACAGTTACGTATATTTAATGAAGAATAAGCTGTAAAAAATTGATAGAGACTACCTACAGATATGGCAACAATGACTAGTCGACGCTAGAACTCAGATGTTGTCAGTCCTGTGAATTTTCTGTGTTGTGATTCTTAATTGTTGTTATTAACGGAGCTGAGTGGCATCCAAGCACCCTTCAGTATTTCCTGCTCGCCATACGGTACGTGTAGATCTTGGAAGCAGTTCTTTATTGTCTAATTACCGAGAACCCTGTGTTCATTGACGTTCCTAAGCTTTAGCCTCTTGAAAAACACGGTTTTGTTTTTGCAGCAGAAATACCTTACCGATTCACTTCCTCTTCTCCCTTGTTGTTTTCTACATTTTTCTAATAAGTTCAGTGATGGTAAGTGATTGTTTACTGCTGATTTTGTTATCCATGTTTTTATCAACACGCCGATTCACATTGTTTCCGAAGCGTAGGGCAGACTTTCTGAAACATCTCACATCAACCAAAATTTATTACTACAGCCGTACTAGCCTGATTATATATACTTATAATCTATCCAAACCTGACCTAAACTAATTTAACGTAACATAACAATATCCTAACCTGACCAAAATTAACCTAACCTAACCGAGCCAGATTTAACCTAACCCATTTTGCTGTAACCTTAACCTAATAACTAACAATCTAACCTCACCTTACTTAACCTGAGGTAACAAGACATACCGAAATTGAAAACCAAATTAATTTCGATACGGTTGCAAAACTTTTAAGATGTCCGTCATTACGCCCATGTAACAATTACACGCGTTAGGGGAACAAAACATGGAATCAAGAGGAAAACAAAATCACCACTACATAATCGTTTACCTCCATCAAAATAAGAAAAATATGGAAAACAGTCTATAACAATATGAAGTGAACTGGTAAGGTCTTTGTGCAGCTTAACGAAAGCTTACATTTAACTACTCTCTTTAATCCATTCTTTCGCCTGTAACTCCGTATCTGATGTTTTTAAATTCGTTAATAGTCTTTTAACTGTATTCATCCTCGTCTCTTTAACTGAATACCCGCGTAAATGATGGTATATAACTATTTTTCATGGTTGCCGTACGCGTTTTCCATGGGTTTTAATTTTCACCACTCGAAATGCCAGCCACACGATACTGGAGGACCTGCAGTCCTTTTAAAAATATATATTCTTGCTATAATAGTACTTAACCATTCCATTCAGCTTGGGAGACTGAGTGGCTGGATTAGATATTACCTTTATTAAACCCGACTTAAAATAGGTAATTCCCTTGTTAAAATCGACTTGAGATCGTATGAACAGATTTAACCATGTAGTACATCATCGTAGTGAAATGATTATACTCTATTTTTTTTTTCCTGCTGATGATCCACTTTCGTGAATTTGGCACCTGCGCACTCCTGCCACGTGATTGTGGTTGGTTTAAATTTCATACCTGAAGTATCTTATTTACAAAAAACAATTGTATCATATTCATGTTCTCATAAATGCTGTTTTGCATTGTCATTGTACTTTATAAACAGACATGAAACGAGTATGTATCTGTGCTTCACCCAAACGATTTGATTTTGAAGGCAGTGCAGAATGTTCACGTTTTTTTTTTTTCCATAAAAATATTATATACAAATTTTTCTCATTCATTTGAGTCCCGTGTCACAAAATACTTTGTGATGTTCTAATGTTCTGCGGTGTTGGCTATTTACGTCAAAGGATAAAGATTTATCTGTTTTACACATATGTACTTTGCTTAAAAAAAAAAAAAAAAAAAAAGCCAGAAAGCAGAAGTTTTGAAGACGATGATGAAGACATGAGACTGTGTTCATGCAGATCTTTGCTACTGGGGGGATACCAGCCACCACTTGCTCACAAAAAAACAGACCCAAAATGGTCATGAAGGGGGCTTAGTGTTACATGTATATAGTTCCACATTAACCGCAACATATATGTGATTGGTTTGTTATGTGTCTTATAATTTGCACTTTTGTATGGATGCTAGTGTCATTATGTTTATTCTGTGTAATGGCCTGATTTATATTAATTCTGTATATTGGCCTAATATATGTTCATTCTGTGTAATGGCCTAATTTATTACTATTATTATTATTATTATTATTATTATTTTTTTTTGGGGGGGAAAGGGATGTTTTTATATGTTTAGTATTATCAGTTGCAATTTTTTGCCTAAATTTTTATTCCTTAACACGTTTAACATTTCCTAAGATTTAAAATAAACATTTTAAGGAAACAGCAACTTCTGTCTCATTTATGCACATTTGGGAGATGTTATAATGCAGGTTCCGTAAATCCTGTAGGCGAGCCCCAGTGTGTCCCATTTATTATAATTTTCTCTAGGTTTAAATTACTGTGGTCAACTTGAAATGTTTGATTTGAATTTCAGAGAAAAAAAGATGTTAAGAGTTTTTCACGGATCTAGCTTCTTTTCGTCTAAAAATGCACCAGACTGATGCATTTAAATGTTAAAGGCGTGCCCCCGGACCACCTTAGAGGGTTTGGAATCCCCCACCATAGTTTCACAAAATAGGGACCCCCAAACAGCATTTCGCATAGGGCCGGCGAAAGGCTAGAAAAGGCACTGTGACAAATATATCTAAAGGTGAATGTAGGGAAGAGTATAGTTATGGTCTTCGAGAGAAGTGAGGCTGGATGAGGAGGAAATGGAAAATGTGAGTGCGTTTAAGTATTGGGTAGTGTGATGAGTAAGGATGGAAGTTTAGAGGGTGAAGTGCTTGAAAGCGTGCAACAGGGAAGAAAAGTTGCTGGTTCCTTGATAGCAGTGATAAGAAACAGGGAAGTGAGCATGAAAGTGAAAAAGCTACTACATGACAGTATTGTGATACCAACTCTGAACTTATGGAAGTGAAGCTTGGACCTTGTTGGCGGGACAGAAGTCAAGAGTGAGTGCAGTGGAAATGAGTTATTTTAGAGGAGCGTGTGGGAGTCACATGGAGAGACGGACTGACAAATGAGGAAGTGAAGGAGTGTTGTGGTGTGGATGTGGATGTGACAGGAAGCGTTAGGAGAAACACACTGAGGTGATTTGGACATGTGGAGAGGATGG
>JAGKTI010034275.1:0-11492 GCA_018397915.1 Birgus latro | reverse complement strand
CTTATCCTCATGTTCTTGAACTTGATTCTTCCGAATTCTCTACTCTCTGACTTCGGCTTTCCTGTCATTCTCTGACTAAATAAATCTGCACTGTTTAATGATCCCCTAATTCTACTGACTATGAAAAATTCTTCGACTGTCTTCTACAATGGAATACATTCTATCCATTTCTTTCTCTGAAATCTCCTTTCTAGGAGATTTCAATGTTCACAACCACTTTTGGCTCTCCTCTCCTTTCACTGATCCACTTGGTGAACAAGCCTATATCCTTGCTATCCTTAATGACTCTAGAGCAGCTTGTACAGCACACTACCCATATCCCTGACTTCCTTGGAGAGAGCTCCAACATACTTGACCTCTTCCTTACAACTAATCCTTCTGCTTACAGTGTTAAGTTTTCCTCTCTGTTGGGCTCCTCCGATCACAACCTTATTACCTTAACCTGTCCTATTGCTCCGGTACGGCCTGTGGACCCTCCAAAGAAACGTCGATTGTGGCACTTTGGAGCTGCGGATTGGGAGCCCTCAGGCAGTACTTCAAGCCCGGGAGTCATCTGAGTGTGCCTTGCACATTATGGAGGTTATTCTCTCAGGCATGAAAACATACATTTCCTTCTCATATCCTTTGACGAATGCAAGAAAGCTTTGGTTTAATGACTCTTGTTCTAATGCTGTCCACAACAAGGAAAGAGCCTATAAAAGGTACCAGAGTCAACCCACCCCTGAACCACATCTTGTATATGTTTCTGCCAGTGTACCATTCCCGTTATATGTCGCTATATATGCTCCCCCCCCATGTATATATGCCCCCCCACTATGTGCCCCCACTAAAAGCACTGACTAAACACGCGTTCCCACAGTGCGGGCTATGCAGATGTAGCTCAGTAAGGGGCTGACTTTCGTAAGAGGAACACTCTGTTCACCTACTCAACATTAAAGCCCTTAAATAACTACTCCAGGACTTTCATTAAATCATCAAGGGACAGTGGATAACATTTGGTAGCAGCGGTGTCTCGAACCATCATTTCTGACCGCCTCCTACAGTGTTTAGTGCCACCAACAAATACTCGATGCCCCGCATCTCACAGCCTCACCCCCACAGTGCCTCTTGTGGTGTAATACCGGCTGTGCCTCTACAGGAGTACAGCTTCACTCACCAGTGCCATTCTCTAAACCGCCCCCACCCCCACACATTGCTCTTGTCTGCAAGTGTCACCACCACCGACCTACGCACCTGTCTCACCTGTTCCCAACACCTGTTCTGTACTCGCCATGCTGTCCCCTCCTCTCAAGGTGTCACCTCTCCAACTTCTGCCGTTCACCCCGATGCCACCCTCTGCATCTATTACCCACCAGCTCTGCACCTGCCCTGTAGGGACATCTGCCCTTGACCCGCACCTCACACTCTCGCCCCTCGGTGCCCATGTGGTCACGATTAACTGCTCGGACTCATATTCACGTACCGTTGTCAGGGGGAAAATGAGAATATTACTTTATGTAATAAATAAATATGAAGCCAGATGTCACGAGGGAATGGGAATATGTCTGTAGAAAATAGAAATAACTATCGAGTCGATTATCACGAGAGAATCGACTCGTGAAATCAAGTGGTGATTTCACTTTTATGCTGGCTTACTTCGCCAATTCTCTAGAGTCGAGAATTTACAAACTTTCTCAACAGTACACAGCAGAGACTAAACGCTCAAGAAGGCTGTATTACTGTACTGTTGGCCTCTGAGAAAGTTAGTTTCTCCACCTAACATTAAAAAAATAATAATAATAATAAACAGGATCTTGGCTGAGCCGAACTCCTAGCTGGCACAACGGATTTAAGAATTAATATCAAAAGCTAGTCTAAGTACCAGTCGTGATTAACATAAGGAATTGTGCTAACTTGGAGTAGCAAAAGTGTACTAAATATGTGGGGAAATCAAACACGACTGTTACATTTATCAAAGATCAAGAAAACGAACTGTAAATCTATTAATTACAAGAAAATAAATTTACGTTACATGAATCAATTCAAAATCAAAGAAAGGGAAATGCACTCACTCAGACACTCAAACCAATAGCTAAATAATGCACTGAGCTAAATATCCAAAAAACCTTAAGCCTAGGAAAAACAAAAGAAATACTGGTCAGTGGAGATGAGACCATCGCTGCTATAGTTGATCACCAGGTTGGTGGGAGATTCGGGAATTCGCCGATACTGCAGGATATTCCGAGATCATTAGAGGAAATCTATCCGCGTTGGATATCGCACTCCGCCTTCCGTGACTTTCAATGGACGACTGATCTGTGTTCGAGTGTCGAACACAGAGACGTGTGAAAGAGGCGTGGTTAACTAACGGCCGGCGAGACAAGTGCAAAGAAATGACAATTCACAAAATATCGCTCAAAGGAATGCACTGTCTGTACATAAAGACAGTCACTCGCAAGAGAATGACGAAAGTTTTGAAAACTTGATGCAAATATAAGTACGCGAGCGGAATGCTAAGAGAATGAGCGAAATCTCATGGATTTCAGAACTATTCATTGTTCCTACAAATCAGTCGGTCATGATTTACGATACATAATTTTTCGATGTAGGAAATTCGTGACAACCGTCTCCCAACCACGGTGCCAGCCTGCCTCCACTGAGAGTGATTGTGTCATTACTACCAGTCTCCTCCACTACGAGCCAAGCAAGGGACCTCCACATTCACAACCAGTCTCATCTCCAGCGAGCTGACCCACCACTACCCACTCATGTCCTTCTCTCCACTGCAAGTCCACGCCCTCTCCACTTCGTTCAAAACTCAGCTGTGTAACTATAATAGTATATCTTCAGCCATTATTGACTTTCTATAGAGGTTATCCTCTGGACTTTCTCAACAAATTGCATATTATTGTCAATATTCATCTCTCCCCCCCCCCCTCCTCATCCCCTTCTCCCCCCACTTTTTTACTCATCTCACATTTCACCTTTTATTTATTAATCCCCACATCCCGTCATCTTCATTCATTTTAACTTCCATTCTTATGGTACATTTTCTCATCTTCATATTGTAAATATACACATATCCCTACTCATTTTTCAGCTTACATTAAATCACCGCACTACATGTCATACTTTAAATATACGGAACTTACTCCCACCACTCACAGCCAACAAACGACCATGATCCCACACCACTCGCTGAGGAAGATTCAGTGACTCATTTATGTAGCGGGCGCACATATCCACAACCCAACTCAGACCCTCACACTTCATTTCCTGCTGACCCACATACTTTCCATCCAGATACTGTCCATCCAGATACCTCATACTCTACCCCCGACTCCACACAGCTTTCTTCTATCCCTGCTCCTTCAACTATCATTCACTCTCCTGCCCCGCTTCATCACTTACACTTAACTACCACTACCTCCTCTCTCTCTCAATCCACTACTTCAATCACTTCCACACTTCCAACCATGGACCAAACAATCCCCACTCCACAGTCTATCTATCTCGACGATGCCAGTCATCCCAAATTTACCGGCAAGGACTCAACTTGGTCTGTTTATGATTTCCTCAGAGAGGTAGAAACCGACATCCACAATTGGCGGATTACAGATGAAAACCTCAAAGTCTCTTATCTCATGGGTCGCTTACACCAAGGCAAATCGGACGTCGGATCCGCAATCCGTGCAGGACATTTCAATGGCATTAAAACCTGTAATGATTTCCGTAAGTAACTCATAACACTTTGTTGCCAGCATTCCTATGCCACATCTCTCAATGGATTAACTAATCTCCTCACTCAGATGGATGAGGATTTGAAGGTCTCAACACAACATGCCAAACTACACGAAGCAGCCGCTGCCATGAAAGCCACTAGTAGTGAGATGTGCCAATTACTTATAGGCATTAAATGGACAGAAGAAGTAGATGGAGCTCCTAAGCTTTCACTCAACAACTTTGCAGATTTAATTGGTTACCTGAGATTCCTCCATTGGCTTGATCCTAGATATAGAGAGATAGGCCTGGAGATAGGTTTCAATCCAGGAGATAAAATTGTTCAGGTCACTAAAACCATCCATGAAAGGACAGGCTCGAATAGCTCGTGTCAGGCCACAAACCGCCCTTTGGTTTTGTCACACTTCCACTCCACCAGACCAATGCCGCTCCGGTTCCATCACATGAGGCAGACCTGCCATGCATCATTCTCCAACCGCCGGTCGTGATCAATCTAGCGTCTGACAGAAAGGACGATCCTCGATTCTCTGCTGGCACTGTGGTAATCCTGGACATCGAGAAACCAGTTGCGACTGTAAACACAGATGGCCTCACTCCCAAACTAGACAGTGTACGCCTTCCCGCTTGGGTCGTCCTACATGCAAGTCTCATAAGACCAGTACGACTCACACTACTGAGGAATGTTGTTACCTCAACCGCCGCCAGTTGGGGGAAGCGCTGCGCCGGTATTGGATCAATGTGACATAGCAACAGAACACCAACTTCCCATCCGCCATGTTGGGCCCATAACTTCCTCAGCCCCAGTTATTCTAGGATGGAGTAATGACATACCAACGTCGTTCTTCATGGATACCGGATCTATAGTAAACTTGATTTCTGATACTTCTTTCGACATCATTCAACACCACTGCAAACACGTCAGTTTCCTTGAGCCGCCTGACATTCGCCTATGCGGTGTAGAAGGCTCGGAGTTTTAGGTCAAGGGAAGAGTCACTTTAGAAGTACAACTAGACAGCACCTTGCTCCCTTTCCCAATAGAATTTCATGTTACTAACGAATTACAATATCTAGCAGATGCCCTTATTGGCTTACCATGGCACAACACTCCATTGCATTATCACCTGCCTGTAGTAATATAGACATTTCTTGGTTCCCAGTATACAGTATGGAATGTCCCCGTCCTGTACTTACAAAAAACTTATCATTCAGTCCCCCCTGACTCTCGCACCACCTAAAAGAAGAGAACAAGTCAAGCCATCATCATCATCTGAGAATACAGAGATCATTCCCTAACTGACTGAGAGCAAGGACATGAATTCCTCTACACCTGATGATACATCCTCTCAGCATTCAGACAAGGCTCTTCCAAACTCCTCTAATGACAGCACTACAGCCGACTCAGACATGTCTCAGTTAACTACTTCACAGAGTCTGACTGATGTTCTCCAACACGCAGAGACGAGGCATGCAGTAACGAATACGTGCACAATTCTGTTACCGCATGAGTTCACCAGAGTCCCTGTTCATGTTGTAGGTGCTGACAGGGAGGAGAACGTGACGTGTCGTGACTGTAACGTCACTTGTCTTAGCTGTGGCTTAGCGTGTCTTAGCTTGTCGCAGTTGTCGTAGGTTGTCGTAGGTGTGGCTTGACGTGTCGTAGCAATAACTTGGAGATCGGATCCCGAAGACCTGCTACGACACACGGAGTTATACCTACGACACACGAAGTTATACCTACGACACACAAAATTATACCTAAGACACGCCACGACAACTTACGACACTCTATGTCAGAGTGTCGTAGCGATGTCTCGGTGTGATGTGGAAACAAAGTGACCGTTATCGTTTAACTGTGGGATGACCGTAATGTGTCGTCAGGATAACATGACACTTCCGTAGGGTGTCGTGGGAGGTCATAGCAATGTCTGTCTTAACACGAACGTGACTGTGTCGTGAAATGGCCGTTTTGGCCTACCGTTTGAGGTATGTTCATAGCATTTCACCAAGATCGTACCTCGAGGATAAGATCCTGGTGATTGGGGCCATTCTCAAAGATGAACTTGAATATGGGAGACGGGCTTTAAGCCACGCCCAAGTAAGCTTCCTTGCCGGAAGAAGTTGCACTCTGCTGTCACCTAGCTGGTTGTAGCAGCTGTGGCTCAGTGGGTTAGAGAGCCCTAAACAAAGGCTCGGAGGATGGAGTCCGCCCAGGGGCCATTGCTAGACGTCGGGTAGAGCAGCCAGTCATTAAGTGTTACACGCTTCATAACCAAAGACCCCTACCTAGGGACTCGGCGTAACCCCTCCCCTCCCCCCTTCCAAAAAGAATTATCATTATTAGGGAATTTCAGATATTGCTTGCCACATTGGTATATGCGTTACCAGCGTTATCTGTGATTTCCAAAGGTAATGGTGGAGGAGACGCCATGAGGTTCTTAGTCACTTTGCTCATCTCCGTAAGTTAGACCTTGAGCCTGTGGCTGGCTATTCACCCAGTATCCTGATCCAGATCACCACAATTACCTCCCCTAGCTGTTATTCTTGGTACTCATTTTACCAACAAACCCATAATGGATGGATGGACGGTTGGACGCCTGAGTTAAGTGACGCCAGCTGCCCGCAACAGGATACGAACTCTGGTGCTAAGGGGCTGGCAGTTTCGCACCCAAACCACTCAGCCAGCTCGGCAGTCACGGGTTTTGGAGTAACGTGATGCAGTCTTGAACCAAGATGGCCATGCAACACAGCACACAGCCGTGGGAAACTTGCATGTTACTTAAGCGGTAGGTGATGGCGACTGTCATCCACTCACTCCATGTTGTGCTCTCTCTCTCTCTCTCCAGGTACATCTACACTGAGCGACAAGCCAAATAGTTTTACAGTGTTGGGTGGTAACCATGTAACTCTCTTTTGTATTGTTTTTGCTTTTTCTTGGAACGAACAGTATGCAGGCCTGTGGCCTTTGGTTCCATCTTCCTTGCATTAAAAAAAAAAAAAAAACTAAATGCTGCTTGGCGGTCTGGTGGGTTATACCGCTGTAATCGAATTTCCATCTGAAGGATGGTTGAGTTTTACTGCTCAGGTAATACCATTCAGAGACGGTTGAGGCTGGTCATCCTTGGCTTAATTATCGGGACTGAATGGCCTGGCCCTGGGTCTTTACGCTCCTGATAAGGCAAAAGGAGGTTGACTGATCGTTGGTTGATGGATGGATGGACGATGTCTTTTCTCAAAATGTCATGGTATGTATTAACATCAGGGAAGTGGGACGGCACACTTCAGCATTAGTGGACTTGCTTCCTCAACTACAATCCACATTTTCAAGTGTGTTTTTTTTTCTTTCTGAATGCAAGGAGGAAGGAACCAAAAGTTGAAGCCTGAAAACTTGTTCCCTCCAAGTAAAGAAATAAAAAGAATACAGAAACTAATTTCAAGATTCGTTCATTTCGAGATGCGTGGATACATTGTATCTAAAAGACTGGACGTCATAGGGAAAAGGTAATAAAGACAGAGTAAGACAATTCCAGTGTTACCCTGTTGTATACATGACGGGCTAGGAGTATCAGAAAGACGTTAGTAACATATAAAAGGATACTAATGTGTTGTGTGCAGAATAACTGGCAGACGAGGTGGTGTTACGAAATTCCCAGATCCGTTTTTAGTTCCATTAACTCTCCTCCACTTACTGACTCGCTTTAACCTCTCTCTCTTCTCCTCACTGTTGCGTTTGTAACTCTGTATCCCGTTTCTGTCGATACTTTAAGAGTCACTGTTCTTCTGAACTCTCTGCTTGCATCCCTCCTGCATTACAGCAGGCGTATACCACCCATCTGACACTAAACTCACATTTGTTTTCTCCACTTCCCTAATGCAAGAGTTAACTGATAATCCCAGACTTTCGTGTATGCAAGAGGTCAGTTCTGGGGGTCCTACCCTTGTGATGAAGGAAGCTCCCCAAAACTTCATCCTTAGCGATTTTTTTTTTTTTTTATATGACTGATTAACAGCTTTCTGTACGTTATCTTTGTAGAGTCTGGGGATACTGGAAGGATTTATGCAACACGGATAACAGTAAGATGTAATAAAAAATAAACCGCTTAGGAAAAGGCGTTAGGGAGCTTCCTCAACTGACGAGAATACGCGCCTGGAAATATGTTCCTCTGTCCGTATTACCTTTTGCCTATATCTCCAGCCTTTTTAACGCAGTGTGTACGGAAATATCGAAGGGAACGGGTCTTGATTTTGATTGTTTTTTCCCCTTGAAGGGAACAATCGCCAGGCTTCTAGCATGTGGTTCCTCCTTCCTTGCATTAAAAAGGAAAAAAAAACTTTAAGTACAACCCAAGAGTCGGTTTTTCAGACATATTTCCAATCGATTTCCTGTGATAGCTTAGATATGCTTTTACAGGAAGGACAAGATGTATGGAGAATTATCCACTCTTTTTTCCTTATTTTTCCTGGAGATATTACCTACGATAACACCTCTCCAGTAATTTTTGTGTGTGTGTGTGTGTTCAATGATTAGTAAACGTGACAGACTTTGTAACCTCTTTTTCTAATCCTTCCAGCAAAAACAAATCATGGTTAATAGGGAGTCAGTGGTAAATAGGTTGGAGAATGTCAACCCAGAAACCCATCACACAGGAGGAAAAGCAAAGCAGAAACAAGAGAGGGTTGTGTCACTCACCATCTTCCGAGTCGCTCAGCGAAGATGTGGAAGAGCATAGGCATGATTCCGGCGTAGGTGCGGTGGGTGGCGTTGCCTACGTAGATCATATGGGGCATGTACTGTGGGGTAAACGGTAAGGTGATGGTCCGGGGTACTTGGTGGCATGAGGAAAATAGTGGGGGAAGAATACGTCTGACAGACAATCACATAAACCGAGTACTGTGGGACAGACGGTAAGGATATGGGTCGGGATGCTTGGTGGCACCAGGGGAAATGGGGGGAGAAGAGTTCCTGCTAAGAGACGATCATTTAAGCCATGTACTGGAGGGGTGGAAGGTAAGGTTTCGGACTGGGATAGAAGGTAGGGTTACGGACTGGGGTACTAGGTGACATGCGGGCGAAGAGATGTGGCAAGATAAGCATACTTTTAGGAGAAGCGGGAGACCAAGGATGAGATTGATGGATGGAGTGCAGAAATATATGAGGGAGGGGTGTGCGAGTTGTGGCCAGCGAAATGGAAGAGGACAGAGCGATATGGAGACGATTTGTCTGAGGCTATCCCTTCCGGGATTAAGGTGTCTGGCAATAAAGAGAGATAATAAAGGAGAGGTAGAAAATAAGATTACGGTTGGAAACTTAGGTCCTTATTCCAAGCCGCATATGAGACATCGTAACACCTGTTCCCCAGCGATTTATTTTGCATATTACACCTGAACATTCTCTGTGCTGTATACTTCGTTTTTATATCAACGTATATCAGTGGCATAGGGGAGGATGTGAGGAATAAGGTGCAGAATAAATCGCTGAGTAAAAGGTGCTACGTAAGCTACAACGACACTTAAACGGGGACGGGGGAGGGCGGGGGAATACTAAAAGAGGAACGCTTATGAAGGATCCGGGAGAGGAAGTTTATGAGAAAATAATGAGAGAGGATCACGTAAGGCAGGTGACAAGGCAGAGGGTAAGGCTATATATGGTGGCACAGGACAAGATAAATGTTGAGAGAGAGAGAGGAGGTTACGAAGTGAATGTATAAAATCACCGTATTAAAGGGATGAAGTGAGTTAAATGTTAGAGAGAGAGAAGGGGGAGGGGGGCACGAAGAGAATAAGGAAATACTATACAATCACCGTATTTAAGGGATGAAGTGAGGTTTTTGGTTGTGGGGGGTTTCGCTAGCTTAGAAGGGTGTTTGATGCTCTCTTGACTCTTTTGATTTACACTCTTGTCTGTTTACCCATTTAACTGTTTACTCTTTTTACTCTTGCTACTCTTGTCACTCTTGTTAATCTTTACTACTTTTATTCTTTTACTCTTTCATCTCGTCTGGCTCTACTCTTTTGACTCTAATGTGGCCTAAACCTGCGATCTTCTCACAGTGAATGTTGGGTTGTAACAAGAGACTGATACTGCAATATGATGCTGGTCAGAAGAAGTACCTGCAATTGCCAACCCTTCACCTTGAACGATGAAAATGCAACAACAGACCTACAATAATTAATGATGCTTGTCACGAAGAAGTGCCTAAAATTACTCCCCACCCTGAATGCTGAGTTGTAACAATAGGGTAAGATTAATGCGATGCTAGTCACGAGGAAGTGCTATGGAAGAAAGGATGGCTTATTTCCTTTTCCAGCCATTGAGCTCCTTGAAATAAGCTGTATAGTAACACTAAATATGATGTTAGTCACGAAGAAGTGCTATGGAAGTATAGTCATAGCACTGTATTTCCCTCCCATTAAAGCTACGTGAAATAAGCTGTAGAACACTGTAACTGGTGCTGGTCACGAAGGAGTGATGTGGAATTTGAGTCATAGTGCTGTACCTCCACCCTAACCATATATTTTGGGTATTAAATGTTATTACTGTCTTGTACTGTATTACGTGGAGTGTAAGTGTGGCTGTTTCTGCCTGTGAGGTGGAGTCAGGCGTCCGTGGGCGTCAGTGGTGAGGGAATGAGTGGGTGGATCGTTTGTTTCTCAGGACTTTAATAGTTCTCCATCTATCAGGTTTTTTGTTGCTTTCTGAACCCTACCACTTCCTGAGGTGGAAAAGGGGTCATAATGACAATGATGATGATTATTATTATGGGTATGATGATGATGATGATGACGATGATGATGATGATGATGATGATGATGATGATGATGATGATGATTATTATCATCACTGTCTATATATTAATGTTATTATTATAATTAAACCACCTCTAATGAAGGGAAGTGACGCTTGGGCCTTGTTGGAAGGACACAAGTCAGGAGCGTGAGCAGTGGAAATTAGTTATTTGAGAGGATGCATGCGCAGTTACATGGAGAGAGACTGACAAATGATGTGGACGTGGATGTGATAGAAAGAGTTAGGAGAAATCCACTGAGGTGGTTTGGCCATGTGGAGAGGATGGAGAGCGAGAGACTACCGAGGAGAGAGTATACTAGTGAGGTGGAGGTGGGGATAGGGAAGGGAAGGCCGAGGATGAGATGGAGGGATGGAATGGAGAGGTATATGCGAGAATGGGGTGTGCGCTAGGAACAAGGCAGTGAATTGGCATTGGACAGGGCGACGTGGAGACGATTTGTTTGTGGCCACCCCTTACAGGATTGAGATGTCTGGCAATAGATTGATAGATTATTATTATTATTAATTATATTTATTGTTGTTGTTGTTGTTGTTGTTGTTGCCTTTACTGTTGTTATTATTATTAGTAGTATTAGTGTTAGTACGGCATCATCATCATCAACATCATCATCATCCGGACCTCCTTTCCCTCCCTAGGGCAGGGTGAGGAGTAGCAATGTCCAGACAGCCCAAGTTTACCTAGTCCAATGGGCCACGCTTCCATTCGCTCAGCATTCAAGCCCCAGGAATCCTGGCTCTATCTGATACGCCAAAAACATTCACCACGTTCTGTAGCTTCACATAAACGTATCCGATAGTCAATCCGGACGCCGTCACGTTAAAATGGGGTCAAATCCCTGATAATGCGCTTCTCATCACAGTAATCATCCAAACAGCTCGATCTCTTGTCAGTCCCCCTAGCCTCACCGACTTCCAGAACTCACATACTCATCTACCATATCCCTCCACATACTCATCTACCATATCC
>JAGKTI010034271.1:0-11493 GCA_018397915.1 Birgus latro | reverse complement strand
TAATAATAATAATAATAATAATAATAATAATAATAATAATAATAATAATAACAACAACAAAAATAATAATAAAATAATAATAATAATAATAATAAAATCTTAATCATCATCATTTCATTCTCCAGCATCATCAACACTATGAATCATCATCATCCACCTATGCCCATTTCCTCCAAATATTCGTAAAAGAGGTGGGTAGGATCTAGAAATAAGAAAAAGAAAACGAACAAGTATGAGGTGGGTCAACAGTGTGAAGTATAATACCGGTCCATCCATTCATCGTGAAGGATGAATGGATGGACCTTTGAAACACTCAGCTCCACCCAATACGCACATGTCTTCCTTGACAGAGCCATGGAAGTGTAGCAGATCTCTATGACTTCCAAGGTTAGTTTTATTTTCTCCTGTTTTATCTTTTCACTGCAGAACGATTATGTTTAGCTTACAATACAGACCCCGTGCAGTGAAGAGGGCAGGCATTAAGTAACTTTAATATAATGAAATATATGACATCACGGGACACGCACCACTGGACTGGAACCACGAAACCGGCAAAATCTGTAGCACTCCAAGCCTTACATTTCTTCACCTCTTCAGCCCCCGGACGTAATACTGATTTTATTCTTGCCTACCTACCAGACGATTTGGTGTCGTTTAGGGGATACTCGATGTGAAAGGTAATAATGATGATTATTTCCAGTGCGAAAAGTCACCCTTGCGCTAAATATCAGTGTCCTTACTTAGCAAGAAAAAATAAATGACAAATACGTCATCGTAGGGAGTGGTTCACTCCTTAAGTATAACGACAAATATTAAATGTATTATTGCCGACGTCAGCCAATTATATTCAGCTTAAGAAGAGAGACAGCTGGTAGTGAAGGGGTCAAGAGTAAAACATTTTTAATATCTAGTTAAAGATTATATCAAGAGACACGAACCACTGAACAAGAATAGTTGCCCAGGATATACTTTTAGTATGTCAGAGTTTGGACGCTGACCAGTTCGTTCCCTGAGGTCCAACAGTCCTCTTACACTACGTGCCACACACCTCATGTAACTTTTCGGATGAATAAAATCTTCTGGTACCAGCTGGCATATAACACAGCTCTCAGTTTCTCGGCCAAACCCTTTAGGCAATTTTTCATCTTTAAGATGCTGTGGGTTACTCTGAGCCGAATAACACAGTCTAATGTTACCCGCAACGAAAAACAAGGTTAGCAATGCCTATTTAAAAGATGAAGTATAGGTCATGTATAGTGAGGCTGGGTGCGAAAGTGTTAGGAGAGGCGTGATACTGTACAGGAGGCTTAGGCATTGGTGCTGCAAAACAGGTTTAAGCTGGGCGTGATATTGCGAAGTAGGTTTAGGCTGGATAAGGTAAGCTGGGTGGAGTAAGGTTAAGTGAGGCAGAGTAGGGGTGAGGCAAGGTGGTGTCAGGCAGGGCGTGACATTGCAAGATAGGCTTAGGCTGGATAAGGTAAACTGTAAAAGATCAGGTGAGATAAGGTACAGTGATGCAAGCTACGGTGGGGAGGTATAAGGCGAGGTATGATGGTGGATGATAATACTGGGAATAAAATTAAGTGAAACAGGATAGGTGTGACAGGTAGAAGCAACATTGTGTATGGCAGGGTATGAGAGTGTGGTGAGGGCTAAGGCATGGTAATATAAGTTGGATGCTGTGAGATCAGGTGAGAGAGACAGAGTACGGTGAGGTAGGGTGAGGAAGGGAGGGGTGGGGTAAGGTGAGGCAGGGTGGGGTGAGGTAGGATGAGACAGGGTGGGGTGAGATCGGGTGAGGCAGGGTGGGGGGAGGCAGGATGAGATATGATGCATTGAGGTATGGTGAGCTAGAGTGAGGCAGGATGGGGTAAGATATGGTGAGTCGGGATGGCTTTAGGTACACCGAAACAGAGTGAGGTGAGGTGGGCTGAAAAAGGGTAGGGTGAGACAGGTTGAGAGAGAGTAGGGTGAGGCTGGCTGAGAGAGGGTAGGGTGTGGCAGGCTGAGAGAGGTAGGGTGAGACAGGCTGAGCTGGGTAGGGTGAGGCAGGCTGAGAGAGGGTAGGGTGAGGCAGGATGACTGAGGGTAGGGTGAGGCAAGCTAAGAGAGGCTGGGTGAGAAGAGGTAGGGTTAGACAGGATGGGGTACGGTAGGGTGAGAAGGTGGGGTGAGGTAAGTTTAGAGAGGGTAGGGTGAGGCAAGGGAGGGAGGGGCAAGACAAGGTGGGGCGAGGCGAGGGGGCAGAGGGCGGGGTGAGGCATAAATAATGTGGAGGGTGGAGGCAGGGTGTGGGGGTGTGGGTGGGGTGGAGGGTATAGTGTCCTGGTTTTAACATCAAAGAAACCAACCCACCCAGCGCTATTTTCCCACGCTCCACCTCACAACAGATGGTGGAGGTGGTGGTGGCGGCAAATGTGGTGGAGGTGGATAGTAGTAACTGACTGCTGAGGTGATGGAGGAACCTGAACTTATTTAGCTTTATGCGCCCGATCTGAGCACAGATTTGATAGCCCGTTCTCCATGACCCAGCAGTCCTTATGCTCCCCACATACCTCCACATGTTATCATTTCCGCGCTAATACCCACCATCCAAACTGAATTAATACTAGGGCTGGCTTATTCAGAACTGACGCACTGGTATTAACGAGGGTCGGTGGGTCTTGTGGAAAATTAGTAAGGTCTGTTTTAATGAAACTGGATCTTCATATTTTTCCCCTCCCCATCATGGGCTGAACTCATATTTTTTCATACAAAATCTCTCTCTCTCTCCCCCCTCCTTCTCTCTCTCTCTCTCTCCCAACATAAATATGCAGTACATACGAATATATAAACTCTTCCCTCATATAATCGTAGCTACGACAATGTGTGTTCATTTCATGCCTGCTGCCACCAGTCGATGTCATTCAGCTTGGAAGCCAACAGTACCGAGGGACTTAAAAGCCTTCTTTATTAATCCCTCTACCACCAGAAAACTCCTTGGACTAAATAAATCATACAGCATCGGCAAGGATGGGGCTGGAGAGGGATGCCTTCATGTGGTGCACCAATATAAACAGGCGATTCAACTGCCTGGTTATACAAACGTTCCTCACGTACTTCCCTATCCCCCAAAAGAAGGATGGTGGACTGTAAAAGGACAAATCATTCCTGCAGTCCACTGGGTTCACGCTATATATAAGCCTGGGACCGCTACCACAATAATAACAAGAATAAACAGCGTCATCACAGTGAAGGCGACCACCCGATTGAACATCTGAATACTGCTTAATTCCTTAAATGATGGCGTACTTTCGTTTTTAACTTTACTATTCCCAAGGGATTTTACTCGGTTAAAGAGATCCCCATAGCAGTGAGGAGGGGTTATCTAGTCCCCTAAGTCAGAAAAGTCTCCTCTATGCTGAATGAAACTGGACACAGCACGATTCACCATCATCATCAATATCATCATTATCATCAGCATAATGTTGTTAAGACCAATGGCCGTATTTTAAGCGGCAATGTAGGCTTCGTAGTACCTTAGTTTTAGCGATTTATTTAACACATTACACTATAACTTCCTTGTAAGCCTTTGTATCGCAAAGTATCGACGTGGTTTGTTTCAACAGCATTCAAAAGTATACAAAGGTGTAATGTGCAGAATAAATGGCTTAGAAGGATGGTGTTGAGAAATACCCAAGCCTAGAATATGGTCCTACAATTTGGAACATTCGTTATCTCCCACTTGGGATTGCATTTTTTTCTCTTAAATCATTTTGCAGATCCAGATTCTCGCTATAATGAACCTTAAAAACAGTGCTGCTGTATTCCATTCCTAATTCTGCATACTAGTTCGTTTATCACAGGACAAAATAATATTAAATAAAAATAATACGAACAACACCAACAATAACAATGATAAAGATAATAATAATAATAATAATAATAATAATAATAATAATAATAATAATAATAAAGTTCCTCACCCAAGTTTTGCCATAGTAAAAAACACTGTAGTTGATGATAGTACTAATACCACTGATATTAAACTCTTTTACTTAATCTGGCCTGCAGTTGCCCTCTTTCCATCTTGAGTGGCCAGTTTTTACAACACATTAGCATTAACACTAGAATATGATGCTGGCCACGAAGAAACGATGTGGAAGGAATATAGAGCTGTACCATTATATACTGTAGATCTGCAGCTGAGCAATGTGAAAGTGGTCGAAATGGATCAAACTCTGGACCAAGTCAAGGTGAAAGTACTGCTATTACTATTCCTACTACTATTACTACTAATAATACTAATAATAACCAGAGGCCCCCCCAAGAGGGGAATCACACCAGCCGCAAGCCGATACATATCTAGCGCGGCTCGGAATATGACCCTGACCTTGACCTACTTTCACCAATTTCGAACTCGTAGATTTTCATCCCTACTGCACACCTGTAAAATTTTGTGATGATATCTTGAGCGGCTACGAAGTTATCATGCTAACAGACACACAGACTATCTGAGAATAACACTCGTAAGAGATATTCATCCTTACTACACACCTGTAAAATTCTGTGACGATATCTTGAGTGGTTACACAGTTATTGTGCTAACAGACACACAGACCATGACCTAGTTTCACCAATTTTCAACTCGTGATCGCTTTTTTTCCCTACTACACACCTGTAAACTTTTGCATTGATAACTTGAGCTGTTGCGAAGTTATCGTGCACACACACACACACACACACACACACACACACACATACACACATTGAAAAGAATATCAGCTTCGCTATCGCGGCTAATAGTAATAATAATAATAATGCTGCAGGGTACTCACCAGAGCTTTGGCATCAACTGTGGAGGCTGGTGTGGTGGAGGTGGAGTCTATCTGGGCGTGGGGCGAGGGTGGGGAGGTGGGCGTGGCCGAGGACTGCAGACCCTCCTGGGGGGCGGCACAGAAATTAGTACATAGAAAATAGGGATAGAGTGACGTGGGAGGGGGAAAAAGGTATATTACTACAGCAAAATTACACAAAATATGAGCAGATATTACGGCATAATGAAATAATTACAACGGTACCAATGACTGGGTGTTACTATAGAAATTTACTACTGTATGTCTGTATTCCAAGCATAACATTTTTTATATGTACAAGACAGGTATAATATTACATTCGATACTGAATATCAGGTTAAAAAGGTATACAATATCGTAAATATGAACTTCACTTTTTAACAATACTTTTCGTAAATAAGTTACAGGTTCCAGTGGTCGCATTTTGGGGGAAAAAATTGTTACGTACAAATTGGTAGTCTTGCCAGCACATAATCTGAGACTAACTGAAAACAAAGACAAAGAAGTACAGCAGTTCAACCACCACATTTTCTTCTGACAGATATATGATGTCAACGCTGCTTTATCAGTGTATGTTCATCTGAAGTCTTTTATAGCAAAGTGTAAAGTATAAACCAAGATGCACACACCAATTTACACACAGACACACACATACAGACACTGACACCACAGTAAAAGAGGTCTGGTGAAATACATACAGAAACATCCACACACCTACGGTAATTATACACAGGCTGCCACACAAGCACGCGAAGTGACTACAACACACCCTCATAATGCATACTTTTACCACTTTCACTACAATGACGTCTTTTACATTCTCCTCTTCTTATCTCTCAACGACATAATTGCTCTTATTGACCTGCCGTGTAAACAAACAGGATAGGTGTCGTATAGCCTTCATTAACCCCTTCACTGCGAGGGGGTTCTTCAAAACTTTGTAAATCTTTCTGGCATAAAAAAATAAAATAAAAATAAAATAAAATAAAAAAAACGTCATTGCACTGAATGGAAGGACTCAAAACATTCACAATAACATGTCACTACATCGCTGAATTATATGGGAAGTTTGTTAATAAAAGGGACACATATTACAGCACACACGACAGGGATGGTTAGAACTTCAGCAGGCAAATAAAGGAAAGTTAGTACCGTATGCGTATTCTGGAAACAAAACATCAGAACGGGTATCATGTAGTACTACACCACTTAATTTTTTCAACAGAAACTATTATTGCTCTGGGACATTTATCCAGCTCTGGACAGACTTCTCGAATTGGATGGGTAAGATACAGCTTTCCCAAACCTTTCGTACCGAGGGGATCGTCCATGCTGAACAAAGCCTGTCTGGCAGCAACAAGACTAATTTTTTTAAAAAAAAGTTCACTTCATAATACTTAGGGATCGTCCATGCTGAACAAAGCCCGTCTGGCAGCAACAAGGCTAATTATATAAAAAAAAAAATCAACTCATAATACTTAAAAGATCAAGTACAATCACCACTGAATAATATAAACAAAAGTACATTCCTGCACAGCGCAGACTATCAAGAACCTCACCTAACATGTCTCAAAACAAACTTATCTTAAAACTGTCCCAGTGGCGCGGGTTCGAATTGCGGCTGAGCAGGGAACGGTTTAAAGGATCTGAATTTCGCTAAAGCAGACTTTACTGAGCTAAGAAAAACCTGCCATGTCTTAAAAACAATACACTAGTATCGTATGAGAGCCCTTGCATGTATTCATTATGGACGGTGGGTGTCAGCGCCGAAGTGCTGACCTATGGAGGTGTATGATACGTAGGACTGCTGGGCCTCAGGGAACAGAGCGTTAAGCCTATGCCCTGAGTTGAGAAACAATAAAACCCATCAATAACCTCATCACCTAACTGATAAAAAAAAAAAACTCATCTAACTTGCCCTAAGGCTAACCAAAAATCATCATCATCATCATCTGTCCTAACTCTGATACAAGACAGTGAGCAAAGCTGTAAAAACAAAACTAAAACACATAGGTAAACAAATGATCAAACAGCATACACTGTAACACTGGCCACAAACTATTCCTAGCCTTATAAATCCCGGTCTCACCTGACAAGCAATGCCACCTGCGCGTATCTTTTTTCTTCATTTCATCAATCTAAAGCTAACCGGACCAAATCCAAACAACTGTAAACATCATGACCCATATGTATCATAAAGGTTTACACTCAAGAAAACCAGACTTGAATGTGATGAAAGGAAGCATGAGACCACAGAAACCAAGAAACCAGAGACGAACGAGACCGGGTCAGTATTATCGTCAGTTAAGGTGGCTCCCCCGCCTCTCGATCTAACTAATTTATCTCTATGCGTTGCACTTGTCTGTTTTCATACAGGCTGTTGCAACTATAGGTACAACTTAAATTATTAAGATATAAATAATACAAAAAAGATTATTGACGACCAATATGCAAGATACCTCACTAAAGAAGACGTGTTAGTGAGCTTTCTAAGCCTACGAGGGCACTGCCCCAAGGCTACCGGCACCGATCTACTACCCTCACACAACCACGTAAATAGCTTGGAACTTGCAACACCAACCTCGAATTCCAATTGTCTCTCTCTCTCTCTCTCTCTCTCTCTCTCTCTCTCACACACACACACACACACACACACACACACACACACACACACTTGGCCACTCTCAAATATTTAAGGTGTTAACCAGCTGCGGACATCAGCGTTATTCCTGCACCAGCCACCGAGACTCACCCACGTTCCCTGCTGCGGCAAGTGCACCACCGGTATTGTCACAATATTTTTATTTGGCTATCTCGTTTATAAAGATGGTAGTCCAATGGTTAATCTCCCCTTCCACGATTCTAAATGTGCTGTTAACACGCAGCGTATTGCAGCGGCTGGCTTGCACACGCCTGGCATGGCCTGGCAACCCTACTAGACACCCTGAAGCCGTGTGACGAAGGAGCATATAAAAAACCACTAAACCAGGAAGGGAACTTGGCTCTCACTGCATCGCGAGTATTCCAGAACAGGTCACTAAGATACACCTACGCCCTCCTACTGCTCGTGAAATATAAATTAACACATCCATCAGCATTACTTTTATACGTCAACTCAGTAAGTACCGAGTTCACGAATATTCCACAATTTTGGACTTTCTAAAAATTTCTTTATATGTTTTGATGTCGGGAATTTCTGCGTATATCATGCTGATGCCACAATATTGGACGTTACTGTACTGAAAGACATTACAGAATATTAAATACTGGTACTGAAATAGTAACTGCTATACAATATTTAAGACTATTTTTGTGTTGTAAAATGTAAAGCTCAGCAGGAATCTCGATACATTTTTGCTGACTGTAAACAAGGCACAAGAGAATCTTCATAATGTATATCCACAACTATTACTCCAGAAAACAAGGGTGTACCATACCGATCGAGGGCTCACGGAAAACACATAACGTTACTTTCCACACCAACTAAACGCTACTCTTATTTTGAGAATTATTTTGAGGATGTTAGTGGTGGAGGCACGTGACGACGAAGGGAAAACACACCAGAAGCTATCCCAGATTAATTGCAAACACGAAAGATTATTTCGAAACCACTGCTTTACCCTTTAGTACGAGATGCCTTTCCTTTGTAATATAACACTGTCTGAAGGTAAGAAAACAATAATGATAAAATATATTATTTAACAAATAAAAGCCATCATTATAAGGAATGGGAAAATGAAGTTTGTTCAGAGCCCCCTCAGTACGAAAAGCCTTTCCTATGATGAGTACAATCGTCTGGGGGTAGCACGACTGAACTTTTTAAAAAATCGTATTAAAAGGATTATTATAAAAATGCCCTGCAAGTGCAAACTCATTAGCCAAACTGTCGATGAAATAAAGCTGCATGTACCTGACTTATCCCATTTTTTTATGAAAAAGTCAGATTAATCTGTCAACTAAACAGGGTACTCAAATTAATCTGTTAAGGAGTGCATAAAGTTGTTTTCCCTTCGTCATAATTAATGTTTGATATATAAAAGCTACAGCCAACCAGGACATCCGCCACGCCAGCACCGTCTGCACTCTGGCGGGGTGACATACGGTACAGTCACAGTCAGTTGTTTTCTTATACATGTACTCTTCACACGTTATCAAGAGTTAACGATTCTGCAAATGCACCAAAATTTTACGATGCCTTAAACTGCTACAGAAAGTAATGAAATGCGAAACTGATTGAAAAAAAGCTGTGAAACTGTCCCAAAGGTTAATGAGATATTAAACTGTATCAAAATTTAATGAGATTGTACTTCATGAAAGTTATTACGACGTTGAACTGAGTCGAACTTACTGAGATCTTACACAAATCATGAAAAAAAAAATATTAAACGTCCTGGAATCTTGGTTCACTACTTTGGAACGCCCAGAAGCGCGTGGATGCGGACACACCTGCCTTAAACACGTCACTGGTAAGAGGAAACGAGGCCACAGGGGTTTGTTCAAGGTTCAAATTGTCAGTAAACCAGTAATAACTCTGTGCTTCATTCTGTCTTGCCGACCACGTTTCCAGCTGGTGTATCTGCATCCAATGGGAATTCAAGACACCAGAAGTGTAATGATATTCATAACTCCACAAGTATACTGTATATGATTTACAGACTTCACTGACCAGGACTGTACATGGTTGGCTGAACTATGACGTCACCAACACAGCGGCTCCCGCAACACAACACAAATAAAATACATGCCAGACCGGGAGGACCGTAACATTTACACACACGTGTTAAGTGTATAAGCAAAAGAAAGCAAAATAAGATCAAAATAATGAAGACTGTTTCCTTCGCCAATTCTCCTCCATTCCATGACACTGTAGAAAGAAACAGAAGACAGGCAAGGCAGGCAGGGAGAACAAAGATGGTGGACGACAAAGGAAAGCCGGGAAATGAAGAAGAAACAAAGAAAAAGAGTGTGACAGAGACAGTCAGTAATGTTGCGTTGGTTGAACCGCTGTACCGGGGACGCTAGCTATTAAAACAAGGATGTGAGAGTAGGTGGCCGCAGCCACACAAGTCAACAAGAGGGGGTGAGGCAGTCTGGAGACTACCAGCTCATAGTTACCGTCATTTCGTCTAATGCCGTCAAAAAGTTCAGGATGTTCCAAAACTAAAAAAGAAGAAACACAAGAGAAAAGCCGTGAGTAAGCTTTTTTTTAATGACTAGTGAAAATAATAAGAAGCTTTGGCTAAAGCATCAATTAATTCACTCACATTTTCTCAGAGATATAACTAGACCACTGTGGAACAATTTGAAATTATTACTATTGTTATCATTATTATTATTAATATTTTTTTTGCCCTCAATACATTACACGGAATTACAGGATGGAACATACTAAAATCACACTTACGAGTACATAAGTTGATCTCACCAGTGAAGGACATCTGTAATAATTAAACATTCAACATAATCTTAACAACTGTTTATCTCATTACCTTACGCATCACAGTCCTTCCATCATCTCCCTCATCTCTCTTTCATTTCCAGTTCGTCTCTGTTATCTTTATCTTGGGCCGTCTGGCTCCTACAGTGCCCAAGCTTTGGTTATCACACAATTAAGTTGATATAAGTCTTGTTAGCAAACCATAAATAAACAAAATGAAAGCTGGGTTATTAGGGAAAACTACCCGGCTTCGCTATAAACCACAATCAACACCTGAGCCTCTTAATCACAAACTAATAATTAACTTAAGGCGCTAAATAATGATGCACCATAGAACTGACACTATCAAGTAACATGGAATGAAATGGCGATGACTATTTAGTGGTGTGTGTGTGGTTACAGGATGAATGGGGGGTCATGTGGTTGCCGGCTGTCCATTCACATTCACAAAGGAAAAGATCAATTCTCTGTCATATCTTAAGATTTATTTCTGCAGGAGCAGGGATAATGAGGAAATCAATGTCTATTCTTTGTGCAAAATCAAACGTACGTAAGAAGAAAAGTATAACCAGTTGTTTTCCACATTTACACCCAGGTCACCATACTGACAGGCAGAGCTAACAAGGTGGCACTGTTCAACATGCTTTAAACCCGTCAGTCCCGGGACGTAGTGTTTCTTATTGCTTTCTACTGGTGATTTCTTTAGCCTTGGGATAATTTGAGGAGAGGAAAGGTTAGAACAAGCCTCCAGTCACCACCTTACCACAAGAGGCCTCTCCTCAGCTCCGTCAAATCGTCAGGAGGCAGAAAGATAGAGCCTTTGTAGGGCGTCATCGGGTTTCAGGGGTTAAAGACGAAGTGAGGAGGAACACGCAGTCAAGCCGCCATCCACAAAATCATTAACTCCTCGAATCCCATGACGAAAATTTTAGGTTTATTCTTGCTATCTCTAGACAATTATGGTCAGCTTAGAGGAGATTTTTCGAAAAAGATATCACCTTCATTTCATACTTCACTACAAAACGCCTCCCCTGAGAAGAATAAAACCGTCCCGGGATGGCATCGGACTGAAGAGGCTACTATATAAACAAAACCTGAATTGTACAAAGATCACACTACCGTATATTGATCATCTCGGGTGTCCGCAGATGACTCTCTCTCTCTCTCTCTCTCTCTCTCTCTCTCTCTCTCTCTCACACACACACACACACACACACACAC
>JAGKTI010034268.1:0-11494 GCA_018397915.1 Birgus latro | reverse complement strand
CCTCCTTCCCTATCATGGAAAGGAGGATGGTGAACTGCTGAGTGAATATTTCAGCCTGCAGCCCACCATGTTCACTGGAGCCACAACAACTTTTTCAATCTTCTTCCAATACTTTCCTGTCCCTCTGTTGGCCTAGATATCCTAATTACATTACTCCCCAGATCTAACCAATCTCTCTAGAATGATTCTCACTCACTTCTAACTCTGCCAACACATGCTTACCAACTGTACTGGGTAATTCCAGTGTCCAGTTACACAAACGTCCTCCTACCCATACCAGAAAGGAGGATGGTGGACCGCATATTTACAATTTCAAACTGAAGTCCACCATGTTCTCTGGTGCCAAATTCCAAGACTCTTCCACTGATATCTTCCTCAGGCTTTCCTAAACACTGTATTCATTATATCACATTCCTCCATCTCTTTCCCTCGCAACAAATCTTTCTCCCGTTCTAACCTTCCTCTTGGGCCACCTTCTATCTCTCTTCCACTGATATCTTAATCTCTCCTAAAAATTTGGCTCAAGCATTCCAATTCAATCTTTCTTACTGTAATCATTATCATATCAGATTCTTCCATCTCTTTCCCTCGCAACAAATCTTTCTCCTATTCTAACCTTCCTCTTGGGCCACCTTCCATGTCTCTTCCACTGATATCTTTCACAGTTCCTAAACATTTCTTAATCAAGCCTCTCCAATTTTTCTAGCAATATTTAATACTGTCTCAACTGATCAATCTCCTTTCGCAATAAAATCTTCTAGACTAACTTTTAACTTTTTTCGTGGACTGCGTTCCAAGTCTCTTCTACCTATACTTTCCTCATTCTCTCCTAAGTATTTCTAGTCATTACAATTTCACCTGATAATTCCAACTCTTTCCCCCGCAACAAATCATTCTAGTCTCCTAACCTTTCTCCTGAACCACCTTCCACCTTTCTCCTGAACCACCTTCCAAGCATCATCCAGTGTATCTTCCTAGTCTGTTTTCTAAACATTTTCTCAACATTCATATCCAATTTCTCTCACTGTATTCATTCTTAAATAGCCTATCCATCTCTTTCCCTTGTGAGAAATCTTTGCCTCTTAACTAACCTTTCTGAGGCAACATTAATCCTTCCAAGCCTCTTCTATCCGTCTCTTCCCCTCATGAGAAATGTTTCCTAACTTACCTTTCTCGGACATAAAATCTTCTGAGCCTCTTCCACTGATATCCTCAGCCTCTTCAATAGTTTGTCTCAATCACTGTTTCTACTCATTTTTCTTACTGTATTCATCTTTATTTTTCCATCTCTTCCAACAAATCTTTCTAATCTTCATCTTGGGCCAACTTCAAAGCTACTGCCACTGATAACTGTTTTCTAAATATTGTCTTAGACACTATCCAGCTTTTCTCGCTGCATTCATTCTTTCAGATGATCCCATGTCTTTTCCTAGCAATAATCTTTCTAATCTCTTAACTAACCTTTTTCTTGGGCCACCTGCCAAGCCTCTTTCACAGATATCTTGCTCATTCTTCCTATATATTTCCTGCCACAGCCATCTTGACTAATCCTTAGATCTCTTTCCCTCACGACTGCTTTCTAGCCTCCTTTCTCTTGGGCCAACCTCCAAGCCTCTTCCACCAGTATCTTCCTAAGTTTCCTCAATATTTCGTCTCAAGCTCACCTTCTAAGTAATTTTTCTTTTTGCAGTCATTACTCTTAACTAATCCATCGCTCAAACATGCGATAAACCTTTCTGGTCTCCTAACCTTTCTCTTGGAATACCTTCCGAGCCTCATCATCATCCACTCCAACATATTCATTGTCTCAGGCACTGCAATTAAATTTTGTCTCAACTGTTCCTTCCACCTCTTCCCTTACGGCAAATCTTTCTGGTCTCCTAATCAACCGTGGATCACTTTTTGCTGCATTCTTGCATCATATACTTTCAGTCTCCTAACCTTGGACCACTTTCCAAGCCATTTCCACTGCTCTTCCTCAATCTTCTAAATATTTGTCTCAAGTGCTGGTTCACTCCAATTTTTATCACTGTTCATTATCGATTAAACATGATCCTAATATCTCTCGGGTCAATCTTTCTAGCTATTAATCCAGGATCCTTTCCAAATCTCTTCCACTTTCTTCATCCTCTCCAAGATTTTTTCTCTCTAAAGCACTGGAATTTAATTTTTTCCCGCTGTATTCCCAAATGTGTTGAATGTTCCTTCAACCTCTCCCTTACAGCAAATCTTTCTAGCCTCCTAACTAAACTAAACTTGGACCACTTTTCAAGCTACTTCCACTGCTCTTCCTGTCTTCTAATTATTTGTCTCAAGCACTCGTACTGTCCAATTATTATCAATGTTCATTATCGATTAACTATACCTCTTTCAAGTCAACCTTCCTAGTAATTAAACCAGAATACCTTCCAAATTTCCTCCACTACTTTTCTCGCCCTCTCCTACATTTCCTTTCTCTCGAGCACTTTCTCTTGCTGTATTCCTAATCGCGCCAAATATTCCTTCAATCTCTTTCCCTCACAGCAAATCCTTGGAGTCTCCAAACTAACCCTGGTCCACCTATCAAGCCACTTCTCATGCTTTTCCTGTCTTCTAAATATTTGTCACAAGCACTGGTTCTCTCCAATTTTTATCACTGTATTCATTATCAATTGGTCCACCTTTCAAGCCACTTCCACTGCTATTCCTGTCTACTAAATACTTCTCAAGCACTGGATCTAATCCAATTTTTATCACTTAATTAAAAAATAAACTTAATATCTCTTTCGAGTCAACCTGTCTGGTCGCTAATCTAGGATGCCTTCCAAATCTCTTCCACTATCTTCCTCATCCTCTCCTATATATTCGTTTCAAGCACTGTTAGCTCCCGAAGAATCTCTGTACTGTCCAATATTGGATTTTATTCTCAATCACTCCTTCAAAAAAAAATTCATCATGTCTACTCTAACAACTCTCCATTCACAGTCCTAGTTACCTTCCAATTAACCTAACTAGTTCTTTTCCTAAATTCATTTATTCAATACTGCACTGCATCATTTACCGTCTCTATAAATCACACTTGTTTCCAGATGCGGTGGCCACCAATGATTGCTTCCATTTCACCCTATTCTCTATCAGTCTATCCTCTTTCAACTCATCCATTGAGGATAAAATTGCACATCAAATTTCATATGCTGTAAGATTTTAAAGTTTGGACAGCGTTTATCAGAACTGGCAAAAATGCTAAAATCGAAGAAATGCATTTTTTTCTTATTTACATTGGCAGCAACACTGACATTGGTCAAGAGGTCAAAATCAGCAATCAATCAGTTCAGACAGAACTTCTGCTTGGTCCTAAGTTACATTAAAGACTATCCGTGTAATAGATTTTTCTCTAAGTTTCATTCTCTCAAAACTCAACAGCTAATTCTCTGCCTGCATCCACTTCCAAGCCTAACTGCCAGAAGGATAATGAAGGACTAGAGGAAAGTGCAGCTTAAACCTGCAGTCCACCACCTTCACATACAGAGGTACAAGAAATCTTCACACACAGGTAAGCACAAAATCCTCAATTTTATATCACATTTAAAAAAGCAGCAAACAGAAGTTTTACTGGGAATATAGTCATATGAAATTTTCTCTCAATGGACTACTCACCTGAGGGAGTTCTCCATCGTATGAAATCTAAAAATTCCTCAACTCCCATCCAACTCCCTAAAAAATCTGAACTGTAGAAAAAATGCAGCTCCAATCTGCAGTCCATGGGGTTCACATGCAGATGTTTTACCCCCTCCCTCACCAGACAACCTGAGGGAAATTTGTCCATCTCATGGGTTTTTAATTTAAACTGTAATTACTGGACTGAAGATAATGTAGAAAAAATGCAGCTCCAATCTGCAGTCCATGGGGTTCACATGCAGATGTTTTACCCCCTCCCTCACCAGACAACCTGAGGGAAGTTTGTCCATCTCATGGGTTTTTAATTTAAACTGTAATTACTGGACTGAAGATAATGAAAATCCAGCCTATGAGTAAGTATAAGTCAACACCAGGCAATATTTACGGCACTTCTGTATGTAACTGCGGTACGTGACCTTTAAAAATAGTCGATCCTGTCACACTTCTTTTTCCAGATGGGGTGGCCACCAAAGATCGCCTCCATTTCACCGTTCTCTACTATCAGTTTGTCCTCTTTCCACCCCATCCCTCCACCGAGCATAAAATTGCATATTATTCATATACAATTTGTATGTTTCAACAGCATAAGGTTTGGCAAAAATGCTAAAATCTGGGGAAGAAATGTATATTATTTTTATTTCTTTACATTCAGACACTAACACTGGATTTCCTCAAAAGATCAAAATCAGCAATCTACCCGTTCAGACAGCATTTCTTGTTAACCCTATTTACATTAAAGGCTACATGTGACACATTTTTCTCTAAATTCCAGTCTCTCAAAACTCAACAGCTAATTCTCTTCCTGCATCCACTGCAGCACCTAACTGCCAAAAGGATAATGGAGGACTGGAGGAAAGCGCAGCGTAAACCTGCAATCCACCACCTTCACATACTGATGAACACGATATCCTCAAAATTTTACGAGTTTCACGTTCAAATAAGCTGGAAATAGACATTTTACTGGGCTTAAGTATGGACTAGTCACCCGAGGGAGTTTTCCATCGTATACATGGGTCACATTTTTCTCTAAATTCCATTCTCTCAGAACTCAACAGCTAATTCTCTCCCTGCATACACTGCAGCACCTAACTGCCAAAAGGATAATGGAGGACTGGAGGAAAGTGCAGCTTAAACCTGCAGTCCACCACCTTCACATACTGATGAGCACGATATCCTCAAAATTTTACGAGTTTCACGTTCAATTAAGCTGGAAATAGAAATTTTACTGGGCTTAAGTATAGACTAGTCACCCGAGGGAGTTTTCCATCGTATGAAATCTAAAAATTCCTTAACTCTTTTCCAACTCCATAACAAGCGTGGACTGTGGGAAAAATGCAGCTTCAACCTGCAGTCCATGAGGTTCATATGCAGATAACCATTTATGTTTCCCCCCCTCTCGCATTAGACAATCTAAAGGAAGTCCGTAAGTCTCAAATTTTTAAAATTTAAATTCTAATTACTGCATTTAAGATAATAAAAATCCAACTCATGAATAACTGGAAGTCAACTCCAGGCATCATCAACGGCAGTGTCTATATCTAACTGCAGTTCGTGTACTTTAACTCACCCCATGCCAATGACGTACATATACGTCAGGCCCTATATGCGCACCTAATCACCAAAAGGATAATGGAGGACTGGAGGAAAGTGCAGCTAAAACTTGCAGTCCGCAACCTACACACACAGAGGTGCAAGAAATCCTCAAAATTTTTGTTTCACATTCAAATAAGCAGGAAGTAGATATTTCACTGAGATTACATTACGGTAAACTTTTCTTTCCCTCAATGGCCTAGTCACTCGAGGGAGTTTTCCATCATTTGAAATATAAAAAATCCTTAACTCCCTTCCAACTCCATGACAAATGTGGACTGTAGGAAAAATGCAGCTTCAACCTGCAGTCCATGAGGTTCACATGCAGATGACCACTTTTGTTTTTCCCTCTCTCGCATCGAACAGTCTAAGAGAGGTCCATCTCATAAAATTTTTAAACTTAAACTGTAGTTACTGTACTGAAGATAATGAAAATCCAGCCTATGAATAACTGCAAATTAACTCCAGGCAATATTTACGGCACGTCTATATGTAACTGCAGTACATTTACTTTAATTGAGGATAAAATTGAGCATGAGACTTACTGTACGATTTGCAAGTTTGGACAGCCTTTATCAGAATTGGCAAAAAGCGCTAAAATCCGGATAACAAATTCATATTTTAATCTTTATGTTCAGATGCCAGCACTGGAATTATTCAAGGTGTCAAAATCAGCAATCTATCAGTTCAGACAGCACTTCTTCTCGATCCTAAGTTACATTAAAGACTATACATGTAACAGATTTCTCTAAATTTTATTCTCAAAACTCAACAGATAATTCTCTTCCTGCATCCACTGCAGCACCTAACCACCAAAAGGATAATGGAGGACTAGAGGAAAGTGCAGCTAAAACCTGCAGTCCACCACCTTCACATACTGTAAGCACAATATCCTCAAAATTTTATGGGTTTCACATTCAAATCAGCTGGAAATAGAAATTTTACTGGGCTTAGTCAAATAAACTTTTCTTCCAATGGACTAGTAACCCAAGGGAGTTTTCCATCGTATGAAATCTAAAAATTCCTTAACTCTTTTCCAATTCCATAACAAGCATGGACTGTAGGAAAAATGCAGCTTCAACCTGCAGTCCATGAGGTTCATATGCAGATGACCACTTTTGTTTTTTCCTCTCTCGCATCGGACAATCTGAGGGAAGCCTGTCCAGTCTCAGTTTTAAATTTAAACTCGTTACTGCATTTAAGACAGATAATCCAACACATGAGTAGGAAGTTATCTACGGTAATGTCTATATATAAACGTGGTACATGTTCTTTAACCTGCCCCCTGCCAACAACGTCCATATACGTCAGCCCCTGTATACGCACCTAACCGCCAAAAGGATAATGGAGGACTAGAGGAAAGTGCAGCTTAAACCTGCAGTCCACCACTTTCACATACAGGAGCAAGAAATCCTCAAATTTTATGTTTCATGTTCAAATAAGCAGGAAATACATATTTTACTGGGATTACAATAAGATAAACTTTTCATTCTCTCCATGGACTAGTCACCCAAGGGAGTTTTCCATCGTATGAAATATAAAAATTCCTTAACTTCCGTCCAACTCCGTAATAAACGAGGACTGTAGAAAAAAATGCAGCTTCAACCTGCAGTCCATGAGGTGCACATACAGATGACCACTTTTATTTTTCCCTCTCGCATTGGACAATCTGGGGGAAGTTTGTCCATTCCATAAAGTCTTTAAACTGTAGTTACTGCATTTGATCACGAAAATCCAGCTCACGAACAGCTGCAAATCAACTCAAGGCAATACTTATGGCAAATCTTCGTGTCATGTACTTAAAAACAATTGATCTCTGTAAAATATTAAGCATCTGACTGACATACTGTACTAAGCTTTTACAGAAATTACTTCATATAAAACACAAGAGTATTTTTCAGGCAGACTCATTCTTACAGCCATTCATCCTGACTGTCATTTACTGTCAGTTGTTTACATTACCACACTGTCATGTGTACTAAGCAGCAAGCTAGTTCATTCATTAATCTGGTTTGCCCATAATCAATATTTGTGTAAATATACGGGCTAGACGTTGTTCAATCGTTTCGTTTCGTTTTTGAAGGCTGCAACATGCTTGCATACGTCGGCCTTTTTGGATTGGAGCGTGTAGCATTTTATGACCGGATGCCCTTCCTGATGTCTACCAATGACCCTTGGGTGGATTCGATCCTCCGACCCTATGGCCAGAACGGAGCGCTCTAACCCACTGAGCCACGGCTGCTACAATATCGTGAGAAAAACAAACAGCATTTTCAAATCACACTTCAGTTCAAATAATGTTTTTGACAAACTTCAAAATCAGCAAAATATCGGTTTGAACATGCCACTAATTATATGGTCACATATGAATAATATTCTTAATATTTTTAAATATCCACAGTACACGCTGCCCAGTATAAGTCCCATTTTAAAAACTCTACGAATAATCATTGTTATTTTCACTCTGCATTCTCAAAGCTCGAAGGCCAATTCTCTTCCAACAAACAGTCATACTGAAACTAACTTCTTGGTGCTGGGGAGGGGGGTCTTCACATGCTTCCATTATCATAACTGGGTAACAGATATACAAACATTTAACTCTCTCTCTAACCTCCAGAAGTGTGGACTACAAGAAAGGCATAAATTCAACCTTCAGTCCACAGAGTTCATGTGCATATGTACACAAATATTTTCAAGATGTTTTTCAATCACTGGGCTACCTGTGCTAAGTTCTGAAAAAACTCCTTAAAACCAACATATCTCGCTTCCTAACTTCCAAAATAATGATGAATACATAGTCTAGACATTGAACAGAATCATGCTGGAAAACTCAAAATACCATTTTCACATCAGACTTCAACTCGAATACTGTACTGTTACTGGCAAAACATCAAAATCAGAGGCTTGGTCACAATTCAGTTACATTAATATTTTTAAATATTCACAGTTTGCACTTCCCAAAACAGTCCCATTAAAAATGCCTCTCGTTTCGTTTCGTTTCGTTTTTGAAGGCTCCAACATGCTTGCATGTGTCAGCCTTGGTCACCTAATGGCGGCTCTACCTATAATTATAGATATTTACGCTTACCTGCTCTCAAAACTCGAACGCAACATCTCTTTCATCATATTTAGTCATACTAAAACTCTTGGCACTGGGGAGGGGGGTCTTCACATGATGGCACAATCAAACCTAGGTAACATGTATACATACATCTAACTCCCTCGCTAACCTCCAAAAGAGTGGACTGCAGAAAAAGCTTAACTTCAACCTGCAGTCCACAGAGTTCATATGCTGATGAATGACATATTTTCAAGATATTTTCTCAATCACTGGGCTGCCTGAGCAAAGATTACAAACTTCTTACACAAAACTTGCATATTTTTTACTGTAAAAGTATAAAAAGAATTATAAAATAATTACAAGTAAAATACAGGTACCATTTACTGGACTTCATATACCTACCATATTACAGGATTACTAATTTATACAGATTTATTATTCAAATATATTAAAGTCTGTCTTATCATCCAGGCTTGGCATTATCTACTGCAGCACTACTTCTACCTCAATGCAGTCTGCCTATTTACTGCATTAAGCAGTAGAGCTCTTAATTCAATAGGCTAAACAAATTTGCATGTTCCCGGTTATCAACACTTCTATACATTAAAGCTAGAAATTGTTCAAAATAGTGGGGAAAAAGAATGCTAATTAGCACATTTAAAGNATTTGCAGATTCAGGGCAAATATCGGCAATGGTAAAAAATTAAAATGTCGATATCAGCAATATTCGGGTGCAGCATTGGTTCAGACACAGCACCTGAGAATTGGTCCATATTATTTTGAATACTTGATCTCTTTCCTTTAAAGGCCTTACAAACAAAAGCTTCATTTGGATTCGTAGGTCTTTTCACCATAATCCAGGTCCTTTACTCCAAAACCATCTTTACACATCCACTGCCACTGAAAATTACTTGTGAGGGGGACCCCTCCACATAATCATTCAGTTAACTGCATAGTCATCCTAACCCTAACCTCTAATAGGATATAAGGACTGCAGGAAAAGGGCAACTTCACACTGCAGCCATCATATACAAGTTTATCTGCAAATATAGTACAGTACTGTATAAAAATAATAATTTCCATATCTGATCCGCCAATTCAGAGAAAATATCACTAGGCTAAATGGTTATGGGTAAACTGATTTAATCGGCAATATTTCAGTTAACAAAATCCTGGAGACACAACTTACCTCCAGTACTGTTGTTATTCATTCTCCCCTGGTATATCAGATGTAAATGCTTTCACGAAGACTTGGGCCCGTATTTATAAAAGGTCCTACCTAATTTTGAAAATTAAGTCTTAGGGACAGCACAGTACATAGCAATGGAATTCTCAAAACCCAAGAGGGTTAAGATCGAATTGTTCAATTTTAAGATTTTTCCGAAAAATGGAATGTTCTTACCATCAGTTACATGTATACACCTAACCTGACTTCACACTCTGATCATTATTCTATATATTCACACTTTAATTTCTCCCAATCATAAATACGATGGCTCGCGTGAAAATTCAATATTAAATAATGGCAACTTTTTTCCCCACCCAAGGGGACACAACTGCAGGAAAAAAGTAATGAAATCAACTTAGTCATCCAAGCAAGTCCAGACTGAGAGAGACAACTCTGGAAACTAACCCTGAGTTTCAGCAGAAAATATATTTTCACAAAATTTTTACCAGTAAATTTCATTTGGAAAAATGGTATTTCTACCAGTACTGGGCAGTCAAGAAGTTATTCTGATGAAGCCTGAATTAAAGCCCTGATAAATCTGTATCTAACTCTAAACTAAGTCTAAAAAAGTTAAGTGGAACTGTAATTCACTCGAGCAACCTGTCTAATGCAATCTTACCTCCAACCGTTTCCACTTTTGACGGAGGGTGCAGGCCTTTAAGCCCTGAGGGGGTAATCAAAAATTTATCAACTGTTCTGTACAGAAAAGTAGCAAAATAAAAGTGGGAAAATTACTTGTCATAATTAAAGACCTTCAAAGTACTCCAATTTGCTTAAGTTATTATAAGTAAAGTAACAAAGTAGTACTTCATCATTAGCCATCTGAGTCTTGGAAACTGAAATTCAAATTAAGAAATTGCACTAACAAGTCAACCTGGACATTTTCTAGTTTGGCTGTGAAAAGATAGGTAACGTATGAACAATCGATTTTATAATCTTCAAGCTTAGCTTATAAATACGGGCCCTATAACGTAAATAGTATCCTGTTCCCATAGGATACATAGCTTGTAAACAGACCAAGTAGTAGTAGTAGTAGCAGTTTCCTAGGCAGTCTGGCCGAACAGCCCCGAGTCCCTAAGGAAGGCCATGGCCGAGACCGGGCTTTCCCACAGAGCTCTCAAGGAGTGTATGTTACGTTGTTGGCGTAGGTGATTGTGTGCAATGCAGTCTTCCATGATGCGCTTAATAGTATGGGGTGCTGTGTTACATCCTGGACAGGCATCAGCGACGGGAGTCATCCAGCCTCTTCTGAAAACTTAAAGAGGACTGGATGATGCCCACATCTCAGCCTGGCCAGGTGGACCCTGTCCGCACGAGGGAGATAGCATTCGGAAGGATGGATATCTGAAGGAAGTGCATGACGCTGTGTGATGTCTTTCAGCGACTGAATGGAAGGGCAGGTGATTTGAATATGAATATACTTCTGGAAGTTGGTCCGAGGCAGGCAGGGGAGAAGAGATGATACTATCTGTGTATGATACCGTGTGCTGGGTGTTGTTTTGATGTTCCTTGGTGTGTTTGGATGTGCTGCCATGTAGTGTAGTGGATGGTGTGGGTTTCTGGAGGCTGCAGCAAGAATTTGGGTGCCTCTGTATAGATGATCCTTGCCTTTGAGGACTAGTTTCTTGGTGCAGGTGGTCTGTAGGTGTAGTAGCTGTGCAGCCTGTGATTATTTTCAAGGCCTTGTTTTGTATGGTCTGAAGTGTGTTATACTGTGTTTTAGTGAGGTTACGAGCCTAAGCAGGGCTTGCATAATTCATCACTGAACGTATATATTGTTTGTATACTGTGTTGATGGTTTCTCTGTGTCCAAATGTTGTATGGGCAAGTGACTTCAAGGCATTGAGTCAAGGTGTTAATGATGTTTGTGATGTGTTGTTTAAATGACACTAATGTATGTTACACCAAGGATTTTGTGTGTGTGTGTGTGTGTGTGTGTGTGTGTGTGTGTGTGTGTG
>JAGKTI010034267.1:0-11494 GCA_018397915.1 Birgus latro | reverse complement strand
AAAACAGATCTAAATTTATTTGGGGCTAGATTTGGAAAACAGATCTATTTGATGTTGTATAATTAATTTATAATCAAGTTTGCCTAACCCTATCTTACACTTTAACTTGTTCTCTAAAATGGCTGCTACATGTAAGCTGATTTGTGTCAGTGTTGAGTGATACAGAGTAGCTTTGTCAGTGTTGAGTGGTATAGAGTAGCTAATGTATAGAATAACTTTGGATAATTACAGTACAGTAAACTCACTTATCTGTTGTAAATCAGCCAAGCCCTATGCTGAATAACATGAAACACTGGATATTGTGATTCTATCTGTCTCGACCCTCTGTCCAAAAAACTTTACCATGAGTAAAAGATGAACACTAAGCATATAAAAGCAATACATTAATGATAAGATATAATACAGTACTGTACATAGTGTACTATTGTATGTACACACCAAGTGTTGCCATTGATGGGAAAAAACAGCACCAGGGGGTTCTCACTCGTAAACAGTACAGTACACAATACAGCACAGGGGTAGTTTAATAATCGCAGCTTAGCACAACGACATCAGCACTGACAGACCATTAGCAGGTCATTAGCTTTGCAGTACAATTCAGTACAGTCCCAAACATAGAAGGCTACGGAGTTAGTCAGAGCACCAGGGTTTTGTGGCCCCATGGTTAGAAGAATGGAGTGCACAGGCATGTCTTGAGTCTACAATATCCACAGGCGAGAATGAGAGTGCGGTGGTATTCTTGGCCCGCCCGGATGAGCCACGCGTATGACGGATTCCGATTTGTTGGCACGTAGCAGGTGTTTTCATTGACTCCCGAGTTATGGGACTTCCTCTGGCGCTGGTTGGCTACCTCTTACGAGCAGGTTGAGATGCCTTAATGCCAGATACTGCAAGGGACTGCCAGTTACGTCCCGTTTCAGCGCCGGATATTTCATAATTTAGCCGGATATTGCTTTAATAGAGCCAGGATACCTGTACCAGATATTGCATTGGGCCAGATATTGTAACAACAGATAATTGAGAGTTTACAGTATCGCATTTTCATTATTATACCCTTAAACCTTAGGAGACAACTTACCTCTTGTTCTGTGGCTAATGCAGTGTGATTTTTCTTGCTATTAGGAAACCTCTCATTGTTTGAGGGTTAAGAAACTGTCCCAATTAAACAGTTAAACCTTGGAGGAGGATGACTTATCCTTTTTGCCCTGGCTGGTGATGGACACTTTCCCATAGTGGCACTGTCCATCCCTCATCTTCCTTTTCTCCTGAAAGGAGGATATTGGACTTCTGGAGAAGGACAACTTTTAAATTAAAATCCACAGTTGAGGCTGGGTTAAAGCAACAGCAGCAACTCTAGCTAACAACAAGTAACTTTATTCACCACTTAGAAACCTCTCAAGGTCTAAGGGTCAAAAATATTTTGCCTTGTATTTTTCATTTGTTTTAAATATTTTTGTTAGTGTGTTTCTGAACTACTTTTTGTTATTATTATTACTTATCTCCAAATTTCTTTTCTAACCAGATATTTTGTGTGGCATTTGTCTTTTTGTTAGGTTCGCACCAAGGACATGGGAGGGCATGCAACAACTTTCCATTTCTCTCAAGCTGTCATTGCCAACTTGAAGTACTGAGGTCAGAGGAGAGCTGCATATGTTCATTAAGTAATGGTAATTTGTTGTTATTATTGTTATTAGTGCATGTATATATTTTCCTTTTTTGTAGTTGAAAAATATTAAGTCATATTTGCAAGCTGAAGGAGGTCATAAGTTTTATGTTTAATCAGTATGATAAAGATAACTATTGTTCTACCCCGTAAGTGTTACAAAAGTGATAGTCAGATGAAGAACATCGTGTGGAAGATGTATGCCTGTGATGTATAACCGTGAGTATCGAATGCTTGATTAATGAGGGAGTAAATGTAAGGCCTGCTTTACTGGGTACTGTTAATGATTCTCTACTGTTACATTTTCCTCAGCCTATTTCTGGATCCTACTTAACCCATTTATTACCTGGAAATTGGGTTAGGATGAAGGTGACTTTGATGCAGTATTTTCTTCAAATATGTTCAAGGCCCACCTTGTTATGAAGTTCACTAATACAGTGTCTAAGCTACTTAACTCTGCATACTGATACTAGGTATGTGTTGACTTTGCATAGTATCATACATTTTGTCTACCAGATATTGTTATTTAAGTTGTATGCTTTTACTCTGTCATCTGTATACTCTTAGTGTGTCATGTGGATACTCACAGTGTGTCATCTGTACACTCATGTGTGCTACTGTATACAGCAGGTATGTTATTTAACCAGTTGCTTATAATTTAATATTTACGATTTCCAGTCTTGTGCAGTCATTATTTGGGTCTTGCTGGTTTGAGGTAAAATTTTGCAGTATAGTGTTTTTTTTTTTTTTAAGATGTTCTGGAGAGAATACTTTCATTTTATCTATGTATATCTATATCTATCTATCTGTCTATCTATCTGTTTGTTTGTCTATCTATATATGAATGAAATTACCTCAAAACTGAGAAATCAGTATTTGACATTGCTTGTAAATCATATGTGTACTGGTAATAATGAATAATAATCTACTCTGAATTTTAAAGTACAGTGCTTACTGTACAGTTGAAAGTTGACCTTCACTGCTGATTCATATGATTAATTGCTGTTTGTAAGATGTCGTGTTTTCTGTTCAGTAGATTGATTCTTTCATGACCATTTTTGCTCACTAAAAATTTCAGTTTGTCATAATTGTATCATAGGTAGGCAGCTGTAATTTACATTTTTTTTTTTTTTTTTTTTTTTTTTACATGTTGCACCAGACCTTCCATAGAAAGTTGGCATATAATATTTTTCTGTGTTATGCATTAAAATTGATTATGAATTATAGTAACCTGCTAAAAGAAAGCTGTTTTAGGAAGGTTAATGATTTCTCTTTCTCTTAGCACAGACTCTTTCCAGTCCAGTGATGAAAGAAATCCTCACTGGACAGTGTCAAGATTTAACAAGTGTTTTTCAGTTTCTTAAACAGTACACTGGAAATGAACAAAAATGGCGATATAGTGTATAAAAGTTTTCACTAACCAGTTCTGGTATTTGTGCATTAAGCATTTTCCACTCGTTATTTAACTTCACTCATACAACTTCCATTGTAAAACTTGTACATTGCATATGAATTTTACAGTATTATGGCATGTTTTCAGCAGCTGGGATGTTGGACATATGCTTTAATTAATTTCAGATTCTTAATACCCATTGCATCTGAAGCATGACAGGGAGAAAAAGATTAGGCAGTGTATTATGTAAACTGTAATATATACAGAAGGGATTACTGTAATAAGTAAAGCCAATTTTTATTCACAAACTCTTTCATCGTAATGGTATAGAATGTAAAATCTTCACTCTGAGGATGTATCATTTCTGTTATTTTTGTTTCAACTCTTTTTTTTTTTTTTTTTTTTTTAATGGAAGGGTCAGTTAAAGCTATATCTAATCCCTCCACTAAAATCTGCTCCAAACTGAAAAAATTGTGAAGGTTGCGAGATTAAAAAGAAAAATACATCAGTGTAATGAAGAGGTTTATAACTACTTACTTACCCTAGTAAACTGTGTGATTTTATAGCACAAAACTTTTCTTACGTGAATGTATGGCTGATTTGAGTTCCACTGCTACTCTGTTGTTTACTTACAGAAAAAGTATCAGTTTCATTGATAAAAACTTTGTGCTGAATTCTCATTTTCCACCATTGATTCTCTTAGATTCATCTCAAGATAATTCTGTAAATAAATGTACATATGCAGATTGTTTTTTATTAAGTATCATAGAATACTAATAAGATGAGTAAATTAGAATAAGAAATGATATCTCCTTATACATCTGTTGATGATGATGCATTGTTTCATTCTAGGAACTTCCCACCACAATCTGTAACAGAGGGAAGTTATGACAAAGGATCTAGGTTGACATGCCAGCACATCTTACTTCCCCTCTCCATCCATCTATCCATCATCCAATCCTATGTTGGCCCACGAGAAACGTAGGAGCCCAGGGCTAGGCAAGTTGGTCCTGACATTTAAGGTGAGAGTGACCAGCCTCACTCATCCCTGAGAGGCATAACGTGAGCAATAAACCCGAACCACCCCTTTGATATAAACCTTCACCGGCTGTATCCGACAGGAGCACCATAATTACCCACTGAAACACCAGGTGCCAAAATTTCGTCATATGGTTACCACCCAGCATAGTAAATGGTTTCCTGGTGTACAGGAAGCCATTTGGCTCATCACTCAGTGTACAGTCACCCATAGGCAGAAGGAAGAGGAAAGAAAGATGGAAGAGGGAGTGTAAAGTCACCCGTAGGCAGAAGGATGAGGAAGGAATGAAGTAAAGAAAGACCCCCTCTCATCTGCTTTCAGCCATATCAAAACTTAGATGTGTCTTCCTGGAAAGGCAATTTCTGCAGAATAAGTGCTTGGTGGGGATTCATGAAGGGTGCTGTTTAGTTGAAAGTTTTGCATGTACCTTGATGACTAGTGAGGTGGTGTGATGCAACTAGTGTTACACTAAGTTCAAAGTTGCCACTACATGGTTTTCTCATCATGCTTACACTATGCTGGCCAGTTGGTGTGTGATTTTTAAAAATTTGGTTTCTTTTTGGACAGACCTCACATACTATATATCTCTTACATTATTATGGCCCTTGTTTAAGAGTACTTTTTTTCTTTTAATGCATATGATCTCTGTTAGTGATTTTTTTTATTTCCTGTTGTTATTTTTTTTTTTTAAGCTTTTTCATATATGTGATTGTTAAGGTGGAGGCCCAGCTTGGATTTGCATAACTTATTGTTTTTAGATTAACTAGTAGAACATAAATGTGGATAACAAAGGACTGAGAATACCCAGTTCTGTGAATGCAGGTTTATTTTATATATGAGTGTGTAACCACAATAAAAACATTTACCCCCCCCACACACACACACTCACACGAGGACTGGAAAAATGCACCCCTATAATACTGTATGTAGGTGCAGAAATGGAGATGGGCATAACGTAGCTAGAAGAGGGTAACAGAGTGGAGGCTGACTTGACTGGACTTCGAGATCTGACACATACAGAACAAAAAGACCAGACAAGAGGTGGAGAAATGAGACAGAAATTTGCAAGCAAAATATGGCAGAGGTGGGTACAGTCAAGAAATTCGTGGAAAAAGTTAGGTGGGGTCCTTGTTCCATTAGTAGATTTGAAATGGCAGGTAATGATCATAATGAATTGGGCTCTGAAAAATCCCTTTCAAAGCACTTTATGAACTAAAGAAGAAGAAGAATTTGAGTGCAACACCAGTGCCCACCAACTATACTCCATTTCACGAAGTTTGGCTCCATCAGTGATGTCCTCAACGCCTGTAGTGTTCATGTAAATCACTTACACTAGGTGAACCTCTACTTATTCCCTTGAGAACCAGTATAAAAGGTAGTACAAAAAGGTATATCAAGCACTGAGGATCCTTATCATTTGCTACAGGTGTGGAGGACATCACTGATGGTGTCTGATTAGGTGAAATGCAGTGTAGCTGTATCATCATCATCCAATCCTACGTTGCCCCATGAAACGCATAGGAGCCTGGGGCTAGGCAACCATTCCTTGGATATAAACCTTCACCAGCTCAATCCGATTGGAGGACCGTAATTACCCACTAAACCACCAGGCACCAAAATTTGGTTATGTGGTTACCACCCAGCGTAGTAAATCATAAGGGCTAAAAAATATTTGACACTGTCCTGTGACCTTGACTTTCGACAGACAACACTCAGAATCGTATAACTACATGCCTGCTTAACCCTTATACCAACTTTGATTCAAATCATATTGGAGCTGTTTGAGCTGACTTTGCCTAGTGACCTTGACCATTGACCTTTTCCTGTGAACTTGCCCTATAACTGACTTCTCAAAATTGAATCTCGTTTATCCCTGTTTTGACCAGAACCCAGCCACAAAGTTTGGTTTACATCAGATAAAAACTTAAAGTGGACCTTGCCATGTGACCCTGATCTTTGGTCTATTGTTTGGGTGATCCTAAACTCATCCACCAAATTTTATCTTAATTAGCTCAAAGCTGTTTTAGTTATTTTGCTCACACACGAACTCACTGGTTGAACTTTGACACTGCCTTGTGGCACTGACCCCATACTGATTGTTCTCAAATTGAATCTCTTCATTCTTGTCTGATCTTTAACCCATCCTCAAGTGTGGCTCAAATTGGATCAGAAGTGTTTGAGGTGACCTTGCAATGTGATCTTGGCCCTTTTCCAGTGAGCCTGACTTTGGTCGTTTGTTCTCAAAGTCGAATCCTTTTATACTTGCCTTATCTTCAACCCTTCCACAGGATTGGTCTAAATTGCATAAAAAAAAAAAAAAGTTGAAGCTATCTTTACCCTGTCCTTACTCTCTTGTTCTAAAAAATAACTGACTGACTCCATGCTTGACGCTATACTGAGTTTGGTTAAGATCAGATAAAAATAGTATTTTAACACCCATACACACACTTGTGCGATCAGATACTCAGTCTCTCAGTCAAAGGTGTGCTACTCAACCCAACATACGACAGTGTCTACACTGTGACTTAGTTATGGGATAAAACTGTCAAGGAACAATACCCAGAGAGAAAGCTGTCAGCGTCATGGCACGGTGGTCTGTCTATCTATCTATCTATCTATCTCCAGACGCCTCAACCCTGCAAGGGGTGGCCACAAACAAATTACCTCCATGTCGCTCTGTCCCCTGCCATTTCAGGCTCCCAGCTCACACCCCTCTCTCTCATATACCTCTCCACTCCATCCCTCCATCTCATCCTCTGCCTCCCACTCCCTCTCCCCCCCTCCACCTCATTCACACACACTCCTCGTCAGTCTTTCACTCTCCATCCTCTCCATATGGCCAAACCAGCTTAATGTGTTTCTCCTAACACTTCTTTCCACATCCACACCACAACGTTCCTTCACTTCTCCATGTGGCTCCACATGCTCCTCTCAAATAACTCATTTCCACTGCTCTCACTCTTGACTTCTGTCCCTCCAACGGGGTCCAAGCTACACTTCCATACGTTAGAGTTGGTATCACAATTGTGTCATGTAGCAGCTTTTGCACTTCCATGCTCAGTTCCCTGTTTCTTATCACTTCTTTCAAGGAACCAGCAACCTTTCTTCCCTGCTGTACCCTTTCAAGCACTTCACCCCCTAAACTTCCATCCTTACTCATCACACTACCCAGGTACTTAAATGCACTCACATACTCCATATCCTCCCCATCCAATCTCACTGTACATTCACTGACTTCACTTCTTTTGAAGACCATCACTTTACTCTTCCCTACATTCACCTTTAGATTCCGTTTCTTACGCACTCTCCCAAACTCATCTACTAAGCCTTGCAACTCCCCTACGTCTTCACTTATCAACACGGTGGTCAGCATGATTAAATTGTGACAGGTGACCATGATTAAAACCACTACGATCATTAAGTGCTGCACCTGACACGGACGTCACACCACCACCTGAGTGTGTGTGTGTGTTATTTTTCATTTATTACGATAATCGATCAATTTTCCATTCAGAGAGCATAGGCATTTCTTTATTTGTGAGTCATCTTGAAAACGAGGCACTCCACCAGGCAGCAGATGCTCCCAAGGACCAGACCTGTTGGAAAGAAACCGTTGCTGTCACACGTCTTCTGTTTTGATGAGTCACTCCATTTCCCCATCCATCCCCCTCAAACCTTTACATTCCACACCCATACCTATGAAATTTTCCATCCATGCCCCCTCAGTTTCCCTTTCAATTCCCCACCCACATCCCTTCCAATTCCCAGTCCCCCCTCCCCCCAGTTCCTCATCCACACCCCTCCATTCCTTCCACCCCCTCCATTTCCCCTAAATCCCTTGAAACTGATTTTTTTTTTTTTTTACTTGTGTTTTTCTAGATCCAGACAATTTTATTCAGGTTAAGGGATAAATCATTTCCGATCTCAGGGTGTTAAAAGTTAAAAGGTAAAAGGTGGGATCAGACTCCATGAGGCACTTAGCTGTGGTGCTCATCTCCGTAGCTTAGAAGGTGTTAGATATAGATTTAATTAACTCCTTCGCTACCAAAGTTGAGTAGATTCACTGAATAAATCCGTCTGATGGTAGCCTGATTAAAATGACCTCACTAACAAAAGCATTAAGCTGTCTGCCCATGTTAACCTCTCATTTCCAGCCTCCTGCATCATTCTAGGTGGCACAGACTTCTTAGCATCTCATAGCGATTTTATTTTGCATATTAAACCTTAACATTTTCATAGACGTTATTCGTATCGTGTTATCATGGACATAGTTTGCACTGATAAAATCCAAAATGATAGTGAGGTGTGATGAACTGAATAAATCGCTAAGGAAGATGTTTCATGAAATTTCCAAAGCCACTTATACAGCCCTAATATATGAGTTGTATTTATAAACCCCGAAGGTTAAGTTGTGCATCACTTTGTACACACGTTTATCTTCACTCAAAGTTAAAGTACAGCCAAATCAGAGCGAATATTAAAGTAAAACAATAATAATAAAACGATCTGAGATAAGTTATCCTGTTGACTGGCTACATTTTTTTTTAATACTACCCCAGATAGGATAAAGTGAAAAAGAAAATACGAAAAAACAAACAAAAAAAGGTTGGTGATAACGTATGAAGATTATTTTGCTATCACCCCTGTGGGTGAGATGGAGGGGAGAGGAGGAGGGGGATGCCACAGATGAGATGGAGGGGAGGGGAGGGGGAGACCAAAGTTGAGGCGGGAGAGGAGAGGAAGACTAAAGATTTGATGGAGGGAAGAGGAGGAGGGGAGGGGGAGGCCAAAGATGAGCTGGAGGGATGGAGTGGATAGAGGTGGAATTAAGGCGTCGGGCAATAGACAGATGGATAGTTAATCGTGTAAATATATATATATATATGACACGTACTCACCAGCTGCGACGAGGATAAACACTCCAGCCATGTCAGAGAGGGTGAGGATGACGGTAGGTGTGAGTCTCTCCTCTTTCCCAGGCGGTAGCAGGCAGGTCGTCGCGTTGGAGGTCAGGTCTTGCACACTACGACCCACCAACCCAGACTCTTGCAATGGCGCCATCCTGCACACACACACACACACACACATTTGTAAGGATTATCGCTACACTTTTTAGCTGAGTAATTATGAAACTCTTGTACAATATTCTGAAAACTTTGCTGAACTCCGAACCCTGCATCAATGGGTTTCAAAAATCATTGCTCACGGTCTCTGTATTTATCGCAAAGAAGTACACGATGTCCATAAAGTATCTTTACAAAGGGGTTCATTTAACAGTACCTTAACTCAACATCTTTCATCAACAGGGTACCTGAAATACACAAATGCAATGTGATTAAAAACTTTGATAACCACTGAGTACATAGAACAAATCTGATTAAGATATCTCATCAATTGCCTTTGTAAAAATTTTAAATTGTACAGAGACTTTATGGACACCCTGTATATCGATTTAAGTTGCTTCAGTGATAGTTTTAAGTGTGCATTTTGTCAGTGCATATCAACCCCTTCAATCCAATGAGGCGTCTTTTATCCTATCTTCAGTTTTATTCAACTTAGAAGAGACTTTTCGAACTAGAGGGGTAGATAGAACACTCAATAAAGCTTAGAAGACGGGAGATGATTTTCAAATTCATAAAATCGCCTTGCTTTACTAGAAATAAAAAAGGCGCCACCGTATTGAAGGAAGTAAAACCTTTAATATTTGTCTGTTTAGTTTATTCTTGCTACTTACTGATTTTGGTAACTCTGAAGAAAGTATTTACAGTTATGAGTAAAAAATAATCCCTGTTTACCCCTTCACGATCTGATTTCTCTTCCTTAGTTGAATAAACTTGCTTGGAGATAACAAGAATAAAAAAAAAATACACTGTACTGAAGAGATTACACTTTTTTTATGCATATATTTTTCACAGCTAAAAACACTTGCGCAAGCATCTTTTCAGCAAATAACCATACTGCACAGAAAACGTGTCAAAGTTGTTGCTAGGAAGGATGAATAGAAAGCATACACTCGATTACTGCATCTTGGCGAGAGAGAGAGAAAGAGAGAGAGAGAGAGAGAGAGGAAAACAAAATGATCACAGAAAAATCAGGTGTATTCCTGTGTACCACCGTCAAGGAGTCACCCACCATTTATTGAAGTGGTGTACCAGAGGGCTGCCCTTAGGGAATGCGAACGCAAGAGGGGCCGTCCTGATCACTTCCTTGCTGGTCGTGGCGAAATCGTCATGAATGATCTGTCCAACCCACCAGATTACGATGTTATTATTCCCTCACAGATAGTCAGTCATTATGGCATCTAAGTAAATGCTGACACTACTGCAACAAACATAGAAATTTAGTGTGGAGCCATCTCAGCATTGCCCAAGTCAAGGAAAAGGGTTTGCTCTCCATTTGCTTGATAACTTGTAAGAAAAGGTGTTTTGGGTATAGGTTCCCGGCATTTTACACGATTATTCTGCGTTGTCACTGATTCATTTAGTATCAGAGCTGTCATAGACGTACTGTACCTGGGTTTTCCACTCGAAAGTTGCAGCAAAATTCCTTAATTCCGTAATCAGGACATAAGCTTATAGGGTAGGCCTACCGTACATCCTAAATGTTTAGTAATAACGTGTATTTCTTGTTTCATTCAAATGTTTTACTAAAATGCTAGAGGGTACATGTACTGTATAAAATAGTGAAGTTTTCTACCAGTATTTATCGGTGGTGCTTCAGAATAAGAGTAAGCTGCGGACAGGCATTTCACTGGGGAAGAGAAATTGAGAAGTAAGCCCTGAAAATGCTCGAATTTGCCCTGATCTGATATATATGAAAATAATTTGTGTAAGTAACTTATATGCTTAAATACTCTTGATCAGATTGTATTTACATGAAAACTAATAGTGAGTAATGAATACTTATCAGAACAAACAGCAGACAGTTAAACCAGTTAACCCCATAGTTAGGGAGAATCTATCTATATACCTAGGCTGCTTCCCCCCCCCAAAAAAAAAAAAATGGCGGGGTACCTTCTTAATAATGCGAGGATTCGAATAGCTTTAACAATAATTCCCTTTAAAGGTACCAGTAGTCAGTAGAATCTGTCCTAAAAACCAGGAACTTTGCCATGAAAAAGACACATATTTCAAGTACTGGAGGGATGAGCGGGGAGGGAGTCTGGGAAGGGATGCCACCTCCCCAGACCACCATCCGATTCCCCCGCCTCGCACGCCTGTGAGCTTCAGTGAGTCGAGCCGATCGAACAACTGAAAAGCAACCCAACGCCAAACAACCCTTCAGCCAATGGAATGCGGGCAAGCCACTGCCAAACGTCAGTGTAGCTGCGTGATCCAGTGTGGGAGGTGTTCGTAATTACCGTGGCGGCCAGTGTCATTGTGTTTGCATAGAATATTGT
>JAGKTI010034266.1:0-11494 GCA_018397915.1 Birgus latro | reverse complement strand
AAAAAAATCCCGCCAAATGTTTCATCACGTGTGACTCCAAAGCTGGTGGTAATGTCCCCCAAAACCGTGGTTGTGGGAAGGACGCCAAGGACGAGTGCGGTCACGGACGTCTAAAGCAACTTGAGTAAGGTGGCGTGGTTTTTTAGTGTTGTTAATTCAAGATGATTTTATGAAGTTAGGTAGCTCTTGGACTAATGATTTTATGGTTAGGTAGCTCTTGGTATGAAGTTAATAAAGGCTGTCCAACCCCTCCACTTCTAAAATGATAAATAAATAAAAAGATACCGTAAAACAAACTCTCCTGAACTGAATCGAATTGTCTGGAAATGAAACTAAACCCATACAAAGCGTCATCGTACTCAGTGTAAAAGTTAACTACTACAAACCATGGATATTTCTTACTTCATTCTTGCTACCACCAGATTAATTTAGACGGCTTGGGGGAGACATTTTGTAGTGAAGGCGTAAATGAATGTATTTAACTCTCCCTGCTTGAAAAAGTCTGCCCTGAGTTTTGTAGTGACGCTTTATATAGGCTAAATATCGTATAATTTTAACCCTTCTAGTTTGAAAAGCCTGTTTTACTCTGTCCTAAGTTTTGGAATGAAAAGCCTGTCCAGAAAGAAAGCGGCACAAAAGACAGTCATTCGGATCAGTCGGCGTGGCGAACCCCTCTCCTGCGAAAGCACAACTTCGCCTGCTGGTCACCGGGAACGATCAGGGGATAAAGAGCGTCTCAAGGTGTAGTCGAGTCCAAAGCCAACGTGGGTGATAAACAGACCGTCTCGAGGTGTTGTTGAGTCGAAAGCCAGGAGAAGAAGTGTTAGGTTATATAAAACTGGGTATATTCGAGTGTAAAGCCTACGTACTTGATAAGAAGACACTTTCGAGGTGTAGCGGAGTTTAAAGTCAGCGAGGGTAACGTAGATGATCGCGGGGGCTTGAGAGGCGAGGAATGAGGAGCTGGGACATCCGGGATTATAACATTGTAAGGGGGTGGTGGTGCTCCAGTGGTAAACATCCTTGGCCTATAGTGTTGAAAGGGAGAGGAGTGGATTCAACGATAAGGAAGACATGACAAGCTTGTAATGCTGAAGTGACTTTTTTTAATGCATGGAATGATCTGTCATCACAGGACACTGATAGCCTCACTCACCCCAGCACATCCCGGAAGACGTCCTTTGTCTTTGGACACATCCCTCAGGCACTCAGATGCACCCCACACACACCCTAGACGCACCTCACACATCCTAGATACACCTCAGACACACCTCACACCTCAGACACGCCCCAGAGGCACACCAGACGCACTATCAGTCCCTCACACCGCTAAACACCCTCCATCAGTGTGACGCTTATAACACTGAACGATTGTAGTTTGCCAGAGTTCGTCATTTTAAAAGGTACTGTGCAGTGGCGTATTGAGTGAGTGAGTGAGTGGCACAGTTAGTCACATACTCTGGAATTGGACGCCCCAGTGTGAGTGCTGGAAAAAGCATGTAGTGTTAGACGTATGAATTATGTCACCTAAAGAAACGAAAAGGAAGGGTAAGAGGGTGTCCAGTCAACCAAGAAACCATCATGGGTACGCCTCTTTGGCCAACGAACGAGGGCCAGAGGGTGGGGGTGATAAGGGGAGGAGGGGGCGTGGCGGTGCTGGCCAAGACGCATGACAACCCAATGGACACACCGGCGCAGCATCCATCAGCTAACTGGGGCAGTATTTATGAATCTTCTTAAGCTTTACTCCTTAGCTTTACTCCTTAGCTTTACTCCTCAGCTTTGCTCCTCAGCTTTACTCCTTAGCTTTACTCCTCAGCTTTACGCCTTCAGTCCAAGTACGCCTTTTATTTCGTGCAGCCACTTGACAATTTTATTCACTTTATTTGAGCTAGTTGCAGTAAAGAGGTTAATGAAGGCTGTATCAATTCTTCTAGTTCGAAAAATCTCACAGTAAAATATGTCTGCGCTTTTAAAATTCAAAATACGTCTTCGAATTGAAGGGGCTACATCAAGATTGTTTTTTTTTTTATCCTTTTCTTATCATTCATATATACAGCTGACGAGTAAACACGAGAGAATATTTACCCCATCAACCCCAGGAAGTATTTTATCTAGTCTTGCTATTTCCAGACGATTTCATTCAGCTGAGGAGTATATTTCGAGCTGACATTTTTGGATATGACCTTCGCTGACTAGGGGACTCTCCAAAAACTCAGCCAAATGATCTTCCAGCAGAATGAATAAAATATAAAGCAAAATCGCCTTATTAAAAGACAAAGGAAAGCTAATAGTTAAAGTATTTCCGATAAATGTAATCTCGTAAGGAGACTTACCATAGAAATCGATTCAGAAACTTGGCAGAAACGATCCCTGGCAGCATTTATTTTTTTCGCTCGCAGCCAAAGTAGAATTAAACTTAAAATGAAAAAATAAGAAATATGGTAATAGGGACCTGCAATATTAACTTTTTATATCCTGGAAATCGGTACAGATCCTTCATAAATGCGGTTCCTAGATGTTTATTTTTTATTTTCGTTCATATAGCTGTCATTTAATTAAGTCAGCTAGCAAATAAAGCGATTTCTTTACTGCTATACTGGGGAGACTTGCTTATCTTGGAAATTGGTTCAGATCTTTATAAAAACGATTCTTGGTTGATTACTCTTTCATTTTCGTTCATAAAGCTCACTTGCCTCACAGTCAGCTGGTAAATAAAACAATTTCTTTACTAATTTACATGGGAGACTGGTTTTGCCTGGAAATTGGTTCGGATCCTTGATAAATAACGATCCGTGGTGCGATGGGTAGGAGGAGTGGGCGGGAGGATGGAGCGGTGGGCGGGGTAGCACGAGAGATGGATGGGTGGGAGGTTTATGTGAGTGCTTACAAAGGAGACGACTTCACCTTGTAACCAGTCATCTCTCCCCCACCCACCCCCCACCCATGATTTGTGGCCGCCATTTGGGTGGGCAGATTACCCTGACGTATGGGATAATAAGATGAAATTATAGACCTATTGAATGCCACCTCTCCAGAACATGCATACCCTTAATTGCGCCACCATTCCCTCTCTCTGGTTAAGCGGAGGACCATGGTTGTTAAAAGTTTAGGGGATGGAGGGCATTTGTAACCTTCCCCTTTGTTTTCTTAGTATTCAGGTGATGTAAGGAAAGTTGATGCCCCTTTGAAGTCCCATATACCCACCTAGTAAACCCCCCTTCCATTAAAAAAATAAAATGATGGATGAGTTTAAGTTGAATAAGAGGCACAGACGGAGAAGAAAACAGAACACAGTGATATGGTTTAAGTTTGGTTATTTTTCACCTTTTTAGTTATTTTTATATTATTTTTGTTGATGGGCGTTGGCTTGCAAGTGTCCACCTCACAAACTCCCCTTCCCTCTTCTTCCCCCTTTCCCCTCCCTCACGTCCCACATCTTGCACTCTTCTTGACGCTTCTCTTCCAGCTCATTTCTTCCATCTTTGACTCTTCAGTCCCACACTCTTCTTCCCACTCCATCACTTTTCCCCTCTTCCTTCGTCATCACCTTCCTTCCTATCGCACGCCATTCCCCCATTCGCCTTTACTCTCTCCCTTCCTCCACTCCTGTTCTTCCCCTTCCCTCATTTTTTTCCTTCCCTCCCCTGCTCCTTTTCACTCCCATCCCCTTTCCTCATTCCTTATTCTTCTCCCATTGCTGTCCCCCCTTCCCCAGCTCTTCCTCCCTCTTCCCTTGCCACTCATTACCCAGCCTTTCTTCACTCCTCTTCTCCTCCTTCCGCTGCTCCTCTACCCCCTCTTCTCCCACTTCGTTTCCCCCTCTTCTCCATTTCTTTTCTTCCTCTTCTGCACTTCTTTTCCTCCTCTTCTCTCACTACCCCCCCCCCCCCCCCCCCTCCTCCCCTCCTCGTCCCCATCGCTTCTCCTCCCTATCGTTTCACCTTTCACGTCCTTCTTTTCCACATATCTCCCCTTCTTCTTACCCCTCTCCCCCATCGCCGCTCCTTTTCTTCCCCAGCCGCTTATCCTTCCGTCTTCAAAATCCCCTCCCCCTCCCAGCCCAGCCCCCATTCCTCCTCCTCCCATTTGCCCCTCGTCCCAGCGCGACACATGGCAGGAAGACTGATGATGATTCCAAGTTACGGCAGACGTAGCAATGATTACGCATTCACTTGCCCTCATTCATAATTATTCCCGCCTGCCTCTTAAATCAATGGACGGATCTTCAAACAGCCCCCTGCCACGATCGACTCCCTGAAGGCATTGGTTGCGCAAGAATACCATATGTTTGCGCAAGAATACCTAATGTCAGCGCAAGAATATCATATGTTTGCACAAGAATACTGTATGTTTGCGCAAGAATACCGTATGTTTGCGCAAGAATACCATATGTTTGCGCACGAATGCCGTATGTTTGCGCAAGAATGTCATATGTTTGCGCCTGTTTCCATGCTTAGTTTTATCGTTGTATAGGGAAGTGCTGTCTTCGGAGAGGTCACATGGGTAGAAATAGGAACTGCGCGCGCGCGCGTGTGTATGCATGTATGTATGTATGCGCATGCGCGCGCGCGCTCATGCGGAACGAGGCAAATAGAGGATTGGTAGAGTATGGAATGGGCGAGGGTTGGTAAGGCAGGTTTTAGATTCTAGAGAAAATAGCGTGCTACGAGAGGGTGGGTGAAATGGAGGGAGGCATGGGAGAGGTTGACATGGTTGCAGGGTAGACGAGGCAGTGGTGAGAGCTGGGGAGGTGAGGCAGTGTGTTAGTAAGATAAGTTAGTCAGTTTGGTGAGGGGGGGTAGGTGTGGGGAGTGAGATGGTAAGGTTGAGGGATAGATGATGCAGAGAGAAGGGAGTGCTGGAGGGTTATCAAGGTGGGACCAGGGCATTTAATAAGACAGGTGGTGTGGGTCAGTGAGGCAAGCTAGTGTGTTAGGAGGTGGGGTGTACATAAGGTGGGAGAGACTCGGGGAATTGAGAAGACTGATAGGTAGGCAGGGCAGAGAGGATGATGGGTAAGGTAGGGGGAGAGTAACTGATGAGACGGGAGGGAGGAGGTGAGGCAAGAGGAGGAGTATGAAGCAAGAGAAGGGTGGAAATGCCTAGAGATGTGATAAGGGAGAGATGTTACTGACAGTTAATCGATACAGTACAGCAGTTATATTTTATTTAATGTAATCTTGCTGCCTGCAGATGATTTTTCTCGTTTTCGGGAAGAAGTTTGATAGCGAGAGGGTTAGTAAAGGCCATTAATTAATATCGTCTGGAGAGGGCCTAAACAGCATAAGAAGGTCGTCATTGTAATGAACGAATTAAGAAAAAATTTAGGCATTGGGGGATAGGACCGTAAAAAAAAAAAAAAAAAAAAAAAGAGAAACGGGAACTAGTCAGGGAAATGGGGACTAGCTTAGGAGAAGAGAGCTAATCAGAGAGGAGGGGTCGGGAATCAGTCAGGACGGAGGTTAGTCTTGCAGGAGGGGATTAGTTATGTTGGAGAGGAGGTGATTAGTGAGGCAGAAGGGGAAGAATGCTAGTCAGACAGGAAGGAGGAGGGACTAGTCAGGTAGGAGGGGGTTATCAGACAGGTGGGGTATTGTCAGGTGGGAGGGAGATAGCTAGTCAGGAAGGAGGATAGTAGAGCAGTGTGACGATCATTGCACAAACTTGGCTCCTCTTTCTGTAATAAGTTTTTACATTTTATCACTTCTGTTTCCAGGTAGGATTTGTCACACCTGCGATAGATTACTCGAACTAGAGTTAGGGGTTAGATTTAGCGTTCATTAACCCTTTCAGTACCAGAGATTTCCCCTAAGCTAACTGAAATCGTCTGGTGGTATTTACAGTAAACTAAATTTGAAGAGATTTAAGGATGTGCAAGCCCTATCCTAAACTGTCCAAACTATACAGACTGGACTATCCACTATCATTGGCCGTGCTCATCACCATCTCCTCATTCGACAGTCCCAAAGAAGCAGCGGCAATTACGAAGCACTCAGTGAATTGCGTAGTGTCGTAGTTAGTATCAGCTTTTAGTTAATCACGCTTAGGTGTACCCTGTCCGTCTGTCTGCCTGTCTAACCTGTTGATATGCAAGTGATCGGATAACTATGGAGATTTATAGACACGGATGGGTAGGCAAAAAAAAACGGGATAGATTTGTGTAGATAGATTGGAACGTAGGGCATAGACAGCGGAGCCTCGTTAGTCGCGGAGTTACGAGGAGAGCGGGACATAATTCGTATATAATGTTCGTAATACATGGAAATTCGTCCAGCTGGAACTCGTAGGAAATAGAGTGTATTGCATTCGAATAATGTACAATAACGTAAGTGAAAGAGATGTCATAACACAGCGGAGTACCGTGTTTTGAGTGCAAGTGCGTGCATAGTGCGTGTGTGTGTGTGGGGGGGGGGGTGATGCTGATGTGTTGCCAGCAGTTTTAGTCCATGCAATTCAGTGTTTTTTTTTTTTTTCTGTGGCTGGCTACGGGCGATTTTATTTAGCTAATTATGGACTTTCCGGTATCATGTGTTGTCTCTGTTAATCTCCTCCTTTATTATTGCGTTCACCAAATTTAAATAAACCCTTTCAGTACTGTGGTTCTTTCTCAGTTATGTATTTTTGTTATTAGTAGTAGTAGTAGTAGTATTTTTTGCTATCCACAGACGATTACGATTTTCTCTACCTCTGGAGGGAATTTCGAACTGGGGTGTTACATGCAGCCTTCATTAACCCCTTCCATTTTGACGCCTTTTCATTTTGTTGGTTACTCTGTACAGACGATTTTATTCAGCACCAGAAAGACTCCTGAAACTAGAGGGATCTGGTGGGGATTTCTGGACACCACCAATCATTGAAATCTCCTAGGTTGGAAAAAATCCCCTGGTATTAAAAATGGAAAAGTGGACGTTGTACTGGAGGAGTTTGGAAAAAATGCAAAACTACTGAATCCCCCAGTCAGCTTATCCAATCCTGTTTCATCACACAGTGGGATTTCTGCTCCTCTGCTTAAAATCCTCCAGTAGCAGCAAGAATGGAACGATAGAGACGTCACTGTGCTACAAGAGAAAAATAAAAATAAACTGGAAAACTCATTAATCCCCCAGTCATCGTGTTTAATCCTACATCATTACTATTAGGGTTTTCTCCTAATCGAAGTAAAGTCCTCTGTTATAGCCGAAATAAAATACAAGAATCCACGTTGTCTTGAAAGGGCTTAATAGTCTGCAAAACTGTTCAATCCCCCAGTCGTCGTATCCAATCCTATGTCATCGCTATCAGATTTTCCCCTCTGAATAGAATCATCAATTAGCATCAAAACGATAAGAAAAAGAGTCGCAGGAGTTAGAGATATATAAATTCTGCAGAAGTGTTCAGTATCAGTCATCGAATTCAATCCTATTTCATGGCTAGCAGGGATTTCTCTTAGTGTGAATATAATCTGATAGCGGCCAAAACAAAATATGAGCCTTCAAGAGCTATAAGGCTGCAAGACTGTTCAGTTACCCCGACTACCGCATCCCTTCCTTTGTATGTCATTACTGTTAAGGTGTTCTAATCTGCATAAAATCACCTGGTGGCAACAACAGAATAAACGCCATTGTTCTGCAAGGGTTAAAAATGCTGCAAAACTGCTCAATCTCCCCGGGCATCGCATCCCATCCTTTATATTTTAACAGGGCACTTGATAATGTCGGCTTATCTGCCATAAACAACAATGCACCAATTTATAGCGAGCAATATGTGTAATGTAGCGTCATTTGCAGGAATAAACACCTGTTTGTCGAATCCAATAACTCTAATTGCTTAATCCCGCCAATGAATAACATTATCATGAAAGTCTTCCATTTGGGGAGCAATGTGACGTTTTAAAACTGAAATTAGCACCTCCATTCATCCACGCTTGTTGATTTGATTGCCAAGTGAGGCAGTAGAGTGTTGGCGAAGCATATGTGCGTCCATTCCCGCCGGGGTTTTAATCAAATTAGTTTAGTTTTTGCTGTGTACAATCGGGGACAAAAGTTCGACTAACATTTCACCGATTCTGCCACCCGTTTTCCTCTGCTGGCTAATATTCCTAAGCTGAGAGAGGCTTGGTATATTTCCCTGCCGATTGATGATACTCTTCCATACGATGCGTCGGGGTGGAAAGTGATGAACATGCCTTAATTATGAAGTACGAGCAGTGGAGCAGTTGGCCAATTTTTGTCCCACACTCTACGTTACTCCCACACATCTGGCCTGGCCAATGCAGTCTTGATACATTTTCCCCTTCATGATATTGCCCTGCTGACTTTGATATAGATATACTTTTGATCTCTTCAAGTTGAATATGTCTTTGTATACAAAATTCTGTTGATCCCAGACGATTTAATTCATTTTTAGGAGACACTCTTTTATTTGGAGCTAGATATATCCATCCATTCATCCCTCATCCAATCGTTTTCTTCCTCATTATATGGAAACCTTTACAGGCTCCATCCGGTTGGAGCGCATAACCCACTACACCACCAGGCGTCATTTGAGTATGTGGTTACCACCCAGCGTAGTACATGCCTGAGTTACAGGAAACCATTCGGCATGTCACTCAGTGTGTAGTCAATCACCTGAAGGCAGCACAACATCGAGTGGATGGATGGTGGGTGTATCCTTGACTAACAGGGAGCTTTTTGTATATAGGATTAATCCCCTCTCGCAATTATTTGCTTCTACAGGAAGAACAAGGAAAAGAGAGAGAGGAATTTTCCAATGTTTCATGTTCCCCTTAAAGGAAAGTAGAAGAAACAGGTACAGATGAAAAATTATCTTATCAGTTTTCTGTAGGAAGATCGAGGAAGGGAGAGTTGTTTAATCTTCCTACATCTGTTTTCTGTAGAATGATCGAAAAAAGGAAAATGCGTAATCATCCTGTATTTCTTGCTCTTCCTCCAAAAATGTCATAGTTACGACAAGTACTGTATCATGAATCTCACACTGCACCTGAGTAAAATCGCTTAAACAATAGCAATAATAGAACACGTAAGACTGCCAGTAACTGTGGTGATATACTGTGACTTTTTTGCACCTTAAATCCCGTGACGTACTTTCAGGAGAGGAGCATATCGAGGACCATTTCTGGCCTTCTGTCTCTCATTAATGATTTTCGGACACAAGGTGCTTCATTTCCGTAGGCTTTAGCGGCCCCACTGAAGGCACACAGCACATCACAACACAAAATCGTCCTCCTTCACACGTTACACCACACGACGCAAAATCACCTTCCCGCACCACACCACACCAAAGGCATTGCCCGAAGTGGTCTGAAGCTCCCGCATCTAGAACTAGTCATGTTATTCATGCCTTTTCCTGGTGGCTCTTTTATTCAGCTCAGGAGAGATTTTTGTTTAAACTGAGGAAATTAGATCAAGTCTTCATTAACTCCTTCCTAGCCCGCTGTCCTAACGAATGGAGTAGTTTGGTAGTAGAGAGATTAGAGTATTAAAGACGTCACGGTGTTGAAGGGGCTAAGCTTTCTACACTTACACAAGCGCTTAACCTGGATGAGTGATGCTGAAATGAGAGGGAGGGAATGCGGCATAGTTGTAAAGAGGTTAAGGGAAATATGGAGGTGGTCTAGAATTCAACAACAACTCGCTGTATTTTCTACTTTAACGCGTAGATTAGTATATTGGCCGGTCTTTACCCAGGCTATATTGGGGAATTAGTAGTGGGACATGATATTAAGCCATTGTTCAGTATTGTGGTCTGTCTTCATACGGAACTAGACAATATACTGTATCAGTACGATTAGAAACCTTCATGCGATAGCTGGTCTACACTTTTCTACTTACTCTGGCAGTGAAAGATGTTACGCGAAGTATTTTTATGTGTTTGCAATATGAAACCCACAAGAAACGAGCATGAGAAAGGATACTCTCTCACGTTTGGGGAGAACTGAGAAATATGGAAGACAGGACCCAGTGCCAGTCTAGGATTGTGTGCAGACTTTTTCTTGTAGCTGTACATTTTCGGACCGTTATATCTCCTCCGGTTTATAGTCGAACTGTTATGAAACTGAACATTGTATCTTGAAGAGTTTTGATACGAAAACTGCCTTACTTACTTTCGGAAGTCATTGATCTTACTCTCGCTATTTATCGTAAGAAAGTGGATCAGTATTTATGTCCACAACCTGAAGCACAAGAGGAAAGAGGTGGAGCCGTAGGTGGTAACGGTGGCAAGTCTGAATAAATTGTGTCGTATATTTAAAAGCCTTTACTCTTCAGCACCTTAATTTATTATTATTGTTGTTGTTATTATTATTATTATTATGAAATTAATAATAAATTATTATCAGTAGTAGTAGTAGTAGTACTAGTGTTTTTGTTTTTTGTTTTTTTTTATAAGTGGGTTCTGAGGAAACACGAATAAGCTGAAATAATACTAGGACACTCATACTTGCGAAATCTTGCGACATCTTGTGGAATCTTGGGAAATCTTCGTCCTGTATTACAGGGAAAAAAAACTGTTACGACTCACCTGCCGAAGTGAACTATGGCTTGGATTGTCTCGTAAAGGAAGTAGTTATTTTTATATGACGACTGTTAAATTATTGTGCAGACAGTAAGTGCGGATTTGTAGAGACTGATGTGCCATGTTAGTTTCTTTGTAGCGAAGTCATTGGGGGGGTAATGAAGGATGCAGTTAGTTTCATGGATGCAGTTATTATCGTATACTGAAGTTTGCCGGACGATGCAAGGTGTCATTTGCGTCCATTCCCAAGCCAGCTGTCCAAATGGTGTTGCTTTGCCTCCATGTTGGGCAATGAGTTCGTTGTCTTTTTTTACGGTCTTTTCTGACCTTATACTTATTAATTTAATGTTGTGGGAGGAATATAAAGAAGCAGAGGTGGTTAAGGCATTTGGAGCGAATGGAGAGTTGGGAACGAACTTGGAGAATGAGTGTGGTGGTTGGGAGGACGAGGAGAGGAAGGAAGGAGTAGGGGGACTATAATGTAGGTGTGGAGTGATTGGATTGACGAGGAGAGTTATATGAAAGAATGGAGTAGGGGGAGGGAAAGAAGGCCTAGAAACAGATGGGGAAGAACATGGAGCGAGGTAAGTGTGACAGTGACTAGTAAAGTGAATGAGAGTGACGTAGTTAGTGGCAAGAGAGGAAGACCGAAATTCAAGGTGGAAAGATGAGGTGAGAGTGGGAAGATGGAGCATTATTGTGTGTAGGGACAAACGCATGAAGGTCCATTAGTCAAGACCACTCCTCAGAGAGACAGACGATTATAGATAGACAGACAGACAGACAGATAGATAGATTGATAGGCAGATATTGATAGACAGGCGGGTAGATGCACCGTTGTTGCCATTTCCCTGTTTCGCCCTCTTAACACCTGTCCTCGTAAATGACCTGGATGTTCTCAGTGCGGAAGTGAATGAAGCTGAAGAGGCTGTGCATAGACGAGAAGGAGCTTTTGAACGTGGCATACATTAATTAATTA
>JAGKTI010034265.1:0-11494 GCA_018397915.1 Birgus latro | reverse complement strand
GAGAGACTACAAATGTGTCAGCTTGAGGTGTATGTATGTCAAGTTCATGTTTGAGAAAGTGAAAGTGGCGATGATTGTAGCGTATGCACCGTTTAAGGACAGGAGTGAGAGAGAGAAAGACAGGTTTTGGGATGAGCTGGATTAAGTAGTGGAATAAATGCCCAGGAGCTATAAAATGATTGTAATGGGTGATATGAATGAAAGAGTAGGCACTGGTCCTGAGGATAACATAGTAGATTGTAATGGAGTACCAGGAGAAAATGATATTGGGAAGCGACTGAAGGATATGTGTCAGGGGAAGAGGGTGTGCATTTGTAACCCGTATTTCAAACACAAAGTTGCCCATAAATATACATGGTATAGAGGAACGGGGATCGTGTTGAAAGGAGCCTGATTGATTACGTGCAGGTAGAGAGGTCGATGCTGGGAATGGTTGCTGATACGAGGGCCGTGAGAGGATGATGTGGAGGCCTGTCAGATCATATGATTGTGGTATGTAAGATCAATCTGGGAGGAATGAAGTGGATCAGGAGAGAGAGGAGCATTCAGGGCGAAAGACTGAATGTTGAGAAGTTGAGAATCAAAGAAATGGCAGATAAATGCAGGACCAAAGTAGGGGAGGAGTTAGAATCAGTGAATTGGAATGAAATGGATCTGGACAGCCTGTGGAATGCATATAGGGATTGCTTACTTAGAAATGCTAAAGCAGTGTGTGGTGTGGCAAGAGTAACAACAAAGAAGAAAGGTACGGCGTGTTGGGATGATGAGGTTAGGAGAGCAGTAGAGGAAAAGAGAAGAAGTGGCTAAAGTGGATACAGGAGAGGGGTTCAGTTGATATAAGAAATGAATATATTGAGAACAAGAAGCACGTAAAGAGATTAGTGAAGAGGAAAAAGAAGGAGGTAAATGATGATCTAGGAAGAAAAATGAATGCAAACTACACCAAAAATAGGAAATTATTCTGGAAAGAGGTGCGGAAATGTAGAAGTGAAAGCAGAAAGAAATGTGATGGTGTGAAGGATGTAGGTGGTAGATTATTAACCCAAGGGGATGAAGTAAGGACCAGATGGAAAGAATATTTTGAAAGCCTGATGAATCGGAATAGAGAAAGCAGAGCGGCTGTAAACATGATTGGTTTTGGGGGTGTGCAGAGAAGGAATGCAGTGCCAGGAGATGTGAATTGTGTGGATAAGATTGAAAGTAGGATTACAAAAGTGGGCAATTGTGTGAGTGTATGCGCCAGCGCAAAACTGTGCAAATAGAGTGAAAGAGGAGCTCTGGGCAAATGTGGAACTTTGCTTGGAAAAGACTGAAAGGAATGAGAGAATGTTTTTGATTGGAGATATGAATGGAAAAGTTGGGAATGTGAAGGTGGATGAAGTAGTTGGTGAGAGGGGTGTGCCTGCAGAAGTGAATGAGAATGGCAATGCTCTAATGAACATTTGTGCAGGGGAGGGTGGGGGGTGATAGCCAATATCCTCTTTAGGCACACAATGATCCACAGTTATTCGTAGCAAACGATGAGAAGGGTGTTTGGTGAACTGAGTAAGCGGACGGCAGTGATTTATTATGTGTGTGTTGATGACAGAATGAGAAAGTATGTAATGGATGCGAGGGCATACAGAGGTTGGGGGAGTGGACTTTCTGACCACCAGCTGGTGGTGGTGAAAGTCAAGGTTCAGGTGCATTGAGGAATAGAGGGGGGGAAGGACATGAGGAAGTTGTCCATACAAGGAGTGTAGAAAGGTTGCAAGAGAATGGAAAAACGGCAGAATATAAGACAGAAATGGAGGAAAGATTGGGTAAACATGGTTTGGAGCAGACGGGGGAGGTGGAAAGTGTGTGCAAGATTTTCACAGAAGAAATCTGTGCAGCATGTGTGGTGGTGTGTGCTTTCTTCTTTTGCGGCAAGCTGTGGAGCAAAAGAAGAAAGCATATAGTGAGTGGATGCAAAGCAGAGGCATAGAGGAAGTTGAGAGACGGAAGAGAGTTTTATGCACAGAGAAAGACACAGGTGAAGTGGTTAGTAAGAGAGAGTAAGAAGGGAGTGGATGAAGAATTTGGAAGGAATTTGAGTGTAAAGTTGAGGGAATGTAAGAAAACGATCCACAACGATGTAAAGAGAGTTAGAAAGGAAAACAAGAAAGTTAGTAATGGGGTGAAAAACAAAAATGGTAGACTGCTAGTGTAGAAAGGAGAAAAAGTGAGCAGAACATTGTAAGGAAGTGTTAAACATAGAGAATGGAAGTATGTGAGTATAAGTGACTGGGGAATGGCTGGGAGAAGGAGGTAGGTGAGAAAGAAGGAAGAGATTTGTAGCATGGAAGTAGTGGAAGCAATGAAGAAGTCAAAATAAGGAAAGCCCCGGGAATTGAAGGAATGTGTGGTGAAATGGTGAAGCATGGGGGAGAGAGAGTAGTAGAATGGGTATGGAAGACGTGCAGATTGGCCTGGGAGGAAGGTAGAGTCCAGGAGGATTGGAGGTCATGTATAATTATTCCCCTGTACAAAGGAAAACGGGGAAAAAAGTGTGGTAATCATAGGGGAATTTGTCTTCTGAGTATAATAGAAAAAGTTTATGGTAGGATACTTATTCACAGAGTTGGAGAAATAACAGAGGAATTAGCTGGAGAAGAACAAGGAGGTTTTAGGAAGGGCATATGTGTCGATCAGATTTTCATTCTTTGGTCTTTAGTGGAAAAGTTTTTAGAGAAGGGAAAGAAGTTGTATGTAGTCTTCATGGATTTGGAAAATGCTTATGACACAGTAGATAGATAAGGAATGTGGCAAATATTCAGAATATATGGAGAAAATGGGAAGCTGTTGAATGCAATGAAGAGTATGTATGAGGGTTCTAAATCTGCAGTGCATGTGATAGTGAACTGAGTGAATTTTTCTGTCTGAATGTTGGACTGAAACAGGGATGTGTCATGTCACCATGGCTGTTCAGTCTGTATATGGATGGGGTCATGAAAGTTATACAAGGTAGGGCAGTGAATGTTGGAGAGGCCCTAATGAGAGATGGCAGCGTTTGGAAACTTAGTCTACTGTTGTTTGGAGATGATACTGTATTGTTAAGTGAAGACGATGGGGAATTGCAAGGGTTGGTGAATGAGTTTGGGACACTGTATTCTAAAAGTGAATGTAGGGCAAAGTAAAGTTATGGTCTTTGGGAGAACTGAAGTCACTGAATGTACAGTGAGATTGGATGATGAAGAAATGGAATATGAGAGTGCATTTAAGTACATGGGTAGTGTGATGAGTATGGATGGAAGTTTGGAGGATGAGGTGCTTGAAAGGGTACAACAAGGAAGAAAGATTGTTGATTCTTTGAAAGTAGTGATAAGAAATAGGGAAGTGAGCCTGGAAGTAAAAAATTCGGTGCATAATAGTGCTTTGATACCAACTCTTAACGTATGGAAGTGAAGTTTGGACTTTGTTGGAAGGACACAAGTCACGAGTGAGAGCAGTGAAAATGAGTTATTTGACAGGAGCGTGTGGAGTTACAAGGAGAGACAGACTGACAAATGAGGAAGTGAAGGAGCTTTTGGTGTGGATGTGGATCCGATAGAAAGTGTTAGGAGATATACATTGATTTGGTTAGACCATATAGAGAGAATAGAGAGCGAGAGACTAACGAGGAGAATGTATGTGAGTTAGGTGGAGGGGCGACAGGGAGGGGGAGGCCGAGGATGAGATAAAGAGATGATTAGAAAGGTGTATGAGAGAGGGGTGTGCAAGCTGGGAGGAGGGCAGTGAAATGTTGGGTAACTGAGCAACATGGAGACGATTTGTTTGTGGCCACCAGTTACGGGATTGAGGCGTCTGGCAATAAATAGAAAGATAGATCGTCAGCCATTGCAAGTCGACTGCTGAAAAAAATCCTCCCACGTCCTCATCTACGAATTCCTTAACTTAGTGAATCTCTGTCTCTTTTGGCCTGCAAACCTCTCTACCTCACCTCTCCTCCTCTTGTCTGGTCTTTTTTCTGCAATACTGAGAATATCTTGGAATCCAGCAGTCAGCCTCTTGCTCCATCGGTTATTCCTTATTCTTCCTACACGACCTGCCTACCTCCATTTCTGTTCTTTCGTGACTTCCGTAATGACTTTGACTTTAGTCTGGTCTCTCACCCAAGTTGAACTTTACCTGTCTCTTTAAGATATTCTCAACATAGACCTTTCCATTGCTCTTTGAGAATGGATTAGTTGATTTTCCATCGATTTTGCTGATTTTCAGGCTTCAGAACAGTACGTCATAGCTTGGATTATACATTCCTTATATTATTTTCGTCTCACGCCAGCTGGGAAGCTCTTTTTTCATGATGTCTCTATATACACCAAAAGCTTTCCATCCAGTATAATTCGTCTTTATATGTCGCTATCATGGCCTTTCCTTAGTTTTAGTATTTGCCCCGAGTGATTGTACTCCTCGACTTCTTCAAGAGTTTGTTTATTCCGATGACGTTTGATGGTGTATTTGGATAAAACATTAGTTTTACTCTGGTTCATCTTTAGTCCTACTCTGAGACTTTCTCTATTTAGGTCATTTAAAGTTTCTTGCAATGTCTGATGTTTCTGAGAGTAGGGCTGTCATCTGGAAATCTTAAATGATTTAGGTTTTCTCCATCTATGTTTACTACTTTGTTCTCCCAATCTAGCTTTCTGAAAATACTTTCTAGGCGTGCTGTATATAGTTATGGTGTAATTGTATCTTCCTGATGCACACCGTCCTAAATGTTATTTTTTTCCGAATCTTTGTATAATTTATCTGTAACAGTTCCCTCTTGATACATGTTTTCCAGAACCCTTACAATGTTCTTATTTACTCCCTGATCCCACAATGAATATGTGATAGCTATGTGTTCCATTGGGTCGAAAGGCTTTCGTAATCAACAAAACCTTAGAAGAGCGGTTTATTACTGTATATTCTGTACTTTTCCCAATTAGTTGATTTATTGTGAGTAAATGATCGGTAGTCGAATACCCACTTTGGAATTCTGCCTGCTCACGATTTTTTTTTCCCCAAATTTGTTATTATTCTGTTCATAAGGACTTTAGTGAAGAAAAATAACTATTAATAAGTTCATGGGTCGATAGTTACTAAGATCTTTTGAGTCGCCTATTTTGTAAAGCAAAATATCTGTTGCATTACACCATGTGGTGACATGTAGAGGTGTATGGTATGTAGGAGGACTGCTGGGCCTTGATAGCTGGCTGTGAAGCCTATGCTCAGAGTCGGACACATAAAAAAAAAATGTTTGCTAATTTCTTCTCTATTCACTGAGTAAATAAGTGGACGAGCCTGTTTTGTGCTTCTACTCCTGCATCCGACAGTAAATCTGCTACTAAATCATCATCTGTGGCCTTCCCTCTTTTCATACGTTTAAGAGAAACGTTTACTTTGTTTTTGTTACCTCAGAGATTTCACTTGTGTCTGTCTTTGATGTATACAGTTCTTTGTAAAATTCTTCTGCTCTCTTTACCATCCTATCTTTGCATTTAATAACTTCACATCGTTTTTGTCTTTCAGTGTAATAATTTGTTGGTCTTATGGTGTCATTTATTTCGGAATTGTTTCACATTTCTTCCTTTTTTGATGGTTTCTTTAAGCTGACCTCTGATCCTCAATCTTTTTTCTTCCCCCTCTCGGATGTTGATAAGCTTATTTAATTCCACTGTTTCTGTTTCACATTTCTTTGTTTTTACTTTCATCTCTTTCTTCTTTTCATGAGCTCGATGGTCATTTTTGAGTACTTTGTGGCGTTTGTTGTATTAGCTTTCCCTACAACCTCCACTGATTTTCATTGCACTTTTTTTAGTCTATCATTCAACTCATAACTGTTAAGCTATGCATAACATAGAGCCTGAAATCTGTTTGTTATTTCTAACTGAAAGACTGCCTTGTTTTTGCTTACTTCTATTGGGCATATCTTTTTGTTTTTAACCAGCTAATTTCATCACTTCCGATATTGAATCTGGTTGTGCAGCCCATCATTCTATGGTCAGTTCCTTTATTTACTTCGTTGATAACTGTTACATTTATGATAGTGTTATTCTTATCTAAAATGAATTTAATATAATTCTCTGTTTCTCCATTTGGACTTTTCCAAGTCCATTTTCTCCTTCTGCGTTTGAGAAAGAATATGTTCACTGTTCTTATGGTATACATTTCAGCCAAATTTTACCACCATTTCACCTCTGCCATTCTTATCTCCCACTCTGAATTTTCCTATACATGCTTCTCCATTATCGATTTGCCATCTTTTGCATTGAAGTCTCACATGATTATAGCATATGTGGTCTTTTCTAGTTCCTTACCCTGGGACATGTCGCCATAGAATGTTTCTCTTTCTTCACCTGGGTTTTGCGAAGTAAGTCCATACAGTGTACTTGTATCTATTTCAGGGTGTATCTTTTGCACAGTGTAATTACATCCAATCTATTCTGTTATATTCACTGCTAAATTTAACAATGTTCTCTGCAAAATTTCTGTTGATTAGAAATCCTACACCAATAACTCTTTCATTTTACTTTCCTCTGTAATAAAATACAGTAAGTGGTTGGTGTCTTGGATTTGAATTATTATTTCTCCTCTTCTGTGGATCTCACTCAGACCTATAATATCCCATCTAAAAATATCTAGTTCAGCCATTAAGATATCAAGTTTGTAATCTTCTACAAGGCTTCTTACATTCTAAGTGTAGATCTTCACGGATTTCAGTTTGTCTAATGTCCCAGTCTCTGATCTGCCGAGACTGTGCCTATTCACCTTCAGTGGCACAGTTTCTTTAAGCACAGGAGGCAGTGCGGTTGAAACATTAGTAGACGATGATCCAACACGAACGCCTATTATATTATTACTGGTTGAATTTGGTTGGGTCGTTGGGTGGTTGGGTTTGGTTGGGTGGATTGTGGCAGATAATCTCACCTCCCTGTTACATACACTCTGGTGATATGTAATATTTTGTGCCACCTTATACTATGTATCTGGTAGACCTCTGTATATCAATAGGGGGTCCCATGGTCCGTGCCATCCAAGAGGGTGCCTTGGATTGCCTGGAAGGCCTCCCACACAGGGACATGCAAGATAAAAAGTGGGATCCTGCCCCTGTTCCCTAAATATCTGAACAGGGCATCGCAAACGCAATTCCGATAACTCAAACCTTTATCTTCCACAACCACAAATCCGCAAACTTCTTGAAATTTGCGGTTCTGCAAATGCAAACGCAAATGCAAACCATTTGCATCCACTTCAGTACCACGGCATCAGCTTCATTTTATCCTGCAAACCATTAGAGGATTTTATTAAGTTTAGGATGATATTTTTCGTAATCAACAGTGTAGTATTCAAGACCAGGCACCTCGAGACCAAGACCAAGACCAAGACCAGATCCTCCGAGACCAAGACCAAGACCAAGACCAGACCGTCCGAGACTAAGACCAAGACCAAGCAATGGGCCCACGTCCATGTGGCCACTGGGCCACTTGGCCATGGCCCCGAGCTCATAGGTGAATAAGATGTATGAAATACGAGGGTGGCTGTGATAGCCATTTGGAAGCTCTGAAGGGTCATAACTCGAAAGGTTGGAAGCCACTGATGTCTGACTTGGCCCCTATCCTTCCAGAATCCTGACTTCGCCCTTGTCAAGGAGGAAATATATTTACAAAATATAATATATGTGAACAACTGAACATCTAGGTAACATATTTGTGCTTTCATTGCTTCATTGGCATGAAGAAACAAACTTAGGAAAATAGCAATTTTTGCGGTTACGTTTTCCGAGCGAACTAGCTAAACCTTTGGTGTACTGTACGTATACGAAGGGTGCGGGAATTGCATACATCATACACGTATATGAAGTACACGGAGGTGAACAGAGCTACAAACATGCGTGCGTGCAGCTCTTCTCAATAGGGTGGAGTCAAAGGCTTTTCGTCACATTAACTCTCCTCCTCTTACTGATTCCCTTCAACCTTTGTCTCTTCGCGCACTGTTGCATCTTTATCTCTCTTCTATCGCTTCTTCAACGGTCAATGTTCCTCTGAACTGTCTGTTTGCATCCCTCCACCTCTACGATGGGCACGTAGTACCCGTCTAGCAACAAACTCTCATCCCTTTTCTGTCCAACTCTCTAATGGAAGAGTTAACCGTTACTCCCAGTCCTTCATTTATGCAACTGGTCAACTCTGGAACTGTCTTCCTCTGTCTGTATTCCCTACTTCCTATGATCTCCAGTCTTTCAAATGCAGTGTCTCCAGGCATCTCGAAATGAATGGATCTTGAATTTGGCTCTTTTTTGTATTGTTTTTGCTTTTTCTTGGAAGGAACAGTATGCGTGCCCATGGCCTTTGGTTCCTTCTTCCTTGCATTAAAAAACAAAAAAAACGGAGATTATCACTGTGAGAATGGCCACGTCATGCATGCTGTCTCGACTGGCACGCTCTCTATCGGCGCTCGCAGGACTCAGCTCATGCATCATCACCGTAGCCAGGCAGTATCTGTAGACAGTATAACGCTGTATGCCGCGCCATGAATCGAATCAGCCATGATTTTTCTCCGTGTATGATCATAAATTCCAACCTCCCCCACGCCGCGATGCACTTTGTAATGCTGGTCTCGACCAGGTCTCGAGCCAAAACTCCGAGAACAGAAGCCTCGAGACCAAGATCAAGACCAAGACCGCATCAAGCGAGACCAAGATCAAGACCAAAACCACATCAAACTTGTCCGGAGAAAGGTATCAAGACCTACGACACTGATATATAGATATAGATATAGATATAGATATAGATATAGATATAGACAGACAGATACATAGATATATATATATATATATATGAAAGTAGCATAAAAAGATATGCCCAATAAAAGTAAGCAAAAACATGGCAGCCTTTCATTTACAAATTACGAACAAATTTCAGGCCCTGTGTTATGCCAAGTATGATATTGGTGAATGGAATGGCAGACTAACAAAAGTGCTGAGATAATCATCGGAGGTGGCAGGAAAAGCTAATATAAGCCAAGCCAAGTGGTGTTCAAAAATGACCCTCGAGCCCATGAAAAGAAGAAAGGAGATGAGAAAAAAAAACAAGAAACTGAAACAGCTAGAGCAGTCTTAAATATGCTTATCAACAAGAGAGAGAGAGAGAGAGAGAGAGAGAGAGAGAGAGAGAGAGAGAGAGAGAGAGAGAGAGAGAGAGAGAGAGAGAAACAGAAAGAGAAAGTTGGATTAGGCAAAAGAAACCATAAGAAAAGGAAGAAGTCTGAAAGAGGTCCGAAATAAAATGACAGCAGGAAGGCAACAAATTATATCACTGAGAGACAAGAACGATGAAGTATACAGAGATAGGGTGTTGAAGACAGCTGAAGATTTTTACGAAGACATGTATACATCAAAGACAATAGTACCAATAGCTAACATTTCAGTTGCCACAAATAAAACGCCTAAGGTAACACCAGACTAGGTAGACATTTCTCTTAAAAACATGAACAGAGGGAAAGCACAAGAAAAGATGGAGTATTAGCAGATTTACAGTCAGTTGCAGGAGCAGAAGAGGAAAACAGGCTCGCCCACTTATTTACTCAATGTACAAAAAAGAAAACTCCCCAAACATGGTGTAATGCAATAGTTATTTTCCCCAGTAACCATCGACCCATTGGCTTATTACCGGATATTAGAAACTCCGCTTAATTCTGTACGAACAGAATAACAACAAATTCGGAAGAAAACTACCCTAGTGAGCAGGCAGGATTCCGAAGCGGGTATTCGACTTCTGATCATCTACATATAATGAATCAAATAATTGAGAAAACTGCTATTACCTGTTATTTATAAACTCTTCACTAAATTTCTTTCAAACAGGATTACAACAATTTGGAAGAAAACCAATCCCGTGAGCAGGCAAGATTCCTAAGCGGGTATTCGACTACTGATCATGTACACACAATTAATCAGCTAATTGAGTATACTACAGAATTTAATAAACTGCTTTGCTTAGGTTCTGTTGATTACGAAAAAGCTTTCAACTGAGTGGAGTACATAGCAATTATAAATTCACTGCGGGAACAAGGAGTAAATGAGAACATTGTAAAACTGCTCGAAAATATTATTCATATAGTTACTGAGAGAACTATTACAGTTAAATAAAACAAAGACTCTGGAAAAATAATACTGAGAAGGGCGAGCATCAGGGAGATACAGTTTCAACAAAATTAATTTTTGAAGCATGCCAAGAAAGTGTTTTTAGAGAACTAGACTGCAAGAAGAAAGAAGTAAACATAGATGGAAGAAACCTAAACTATTTAAGATTTGCAGATGTCATAGTCCTAATCTCAGAAACAGAAGAGACATTGCAAGATATGTTAGATGACCTAAATAAAGAAAGTCTCAGAGTAGGGCTAAAGAGGAACCGGAGCAGAACTAATGTTGAATCCAAATACACAAAAGAACGTCATCAAAATAAACGAAGAAATTCTTGAAGAAGCCGAGGAGTACAATTACTTTGGGCAAATACTAAAACTAAGGAAAGACCATGATAGCGAAATAAAAAGATGAATAATAACTGGATGGAAAGCTTTCTGTAAATATAGAGACATCATGAAAAAGAGCTTGTTAGTATGTGTTAAACGACAATTATACAAGGAATGTATTATCCAAGCTATGACGTACTGTTGTTAGGCCTGGAAACTGACAAAATTAATGGAAAATCAATTAATCCATTCTCAGCAAGCAATGCAAAGGTCATGTTGGGCATGTATTTAAGAGGAAGGAATGGTCAACTTGGGTAAGAAAGCACACTATGTCAAAGATATTACAGTAGTTATTAAAAAAAAAAAAAAACAGAAATGGAGGTGGTCAGGTCATGTAAGAAGAATAAGGGATAAACGATGGAGCAAGAGGCTGACCGCTGGACTCCAAAAGACTGCAAGTGCTGCAAAAACAGGCCAGACAGGAGGTGGTGAGATGAGATAGGGAAGTTTGCAGGCAAAACTTGGCAGAGATTAGCGCCGTCAATGATTCTGTGGAGAAGGCTGGGGGAGACCTTTGTTCAGCAGTGACTTGCAGTTGCTGCTGATGATGAAAGATAGATAGACAGAAAGACAGATGGTGATATAAATATAGATAGGCAGATAGATAGGTAGAGATAAATAAATATAGGTAGAAAAATAGACAGATGTAGATAGATTGATAAGATCAATAATATACCATAATTCTTTGTGTGTGTGTGTGTGGGTGTGAACGTGTGTTTTGTAGCCATAATAGGAAAAGGATTTTGAAGAAACATTCCAGGTAGGATGGAACTGGGTCGTAGAAGGGTCCGTTTCAGTTTCATGCCAATTGACATTTTCTGGAGCGGTGTTTTCGCCTTAACATCCCCATTGGGGTTACAATACATTCAGGTGGGATAGTTGTCTGAGCATTTCTTTGGAGAGAGAGAGAAAGGGAGAGAGATGGGGGGGTTGCATCTACACTCCAATGTCTAATACTTCA
>JAGKTI010034264.1:0-11087 GCA_018397915.1 Birgus latro | reverse complement strand
TATATATATATATATATATATACACCCTAGCTCAGTTACACAAGATTCACACTGTGGTGTGTGTACTATCCTGTTACAGGAGAAAAGCATTGTCGCCTATGAGCATAAAAACCTCGTATTTACGTTAAGAAAAGCAAGCCTGAGGGAAAAACTCCGAGACGACAGTGAAAAATCCTGTACTCAGGTCAAACTGAGCGAAAGTTCGCTACATTTACATTGACAACTAACTGTTATGTAGCGTGGTGTATGTGATACACAGTGTAGGTGTAACAGTTGTAGTGTAACTGTACCCGTGTAAAGCAATAATAATAATACAAATTAATGCAATAATAAAGGCGACGAGGGCAGAGGAGAAGAGGATTCAGCGTGCAGCAAAGACAATCAATGGTCCTGGACATCTGCTTCACCCAACAACTGTACCTGTGGAATGAGTCAAGGTGGATCATCAATAGTGTCAATGTGCGAATTTGTATTAAATTACAATTTCATCCACCCAGCAATCAATCCATACACAACAGAAAGTACACTTTAGCTGAAAATCAGTTAACAGCAAGTTTTGTGCATAGGAGGTCGCCATTATTTCCTTAAAGTTGCCCTTTTTAACCTATACTTACACCTAATAACGAGTTCGTCGTCGGTGTCCTCGTTTGGGATCGCCGCGACTACCAGTTTGTCATCGGTGTCCTTGGTTGGGATCGCTGTGACTGCACACTTATAGCTATACTTATTATTACAAAGGGCTCGTCGTCAGTGTCCGCAGTTGGGATCACCGCGACTGCCTGTTTATCCTCGGTGTCCTTGGTTGGAATTGCCGTGACTCCTCACTTATAACTACACTTATTTCTACAAAGGGCTCGTCATCAGTGTCCGCGGTTGGGATCACCGCTACTGCCTGTTTGTCCTCGGTGTCCTCGGTTGGGATCGCCGTGACTACGCACTTATAACTAATAAAGGTAAGTCGAGAATCACTATGCAGACTTGGGAAGGTCACATTTTAACACCCTACGTGGGTGTGAACACTCATGTGGCTTCTGTGCAATCTCCGTGAATCCTCAGGGAGGCCCACAGCTCGAGACACACCACAAGGTAATTCAAACACAGCCTCAGATTGCCTCTGTGGGGTCTCAAACTTCCCCCTTAACCTACAGTACATACAATATGTACTAGCCCTATGCTTACGGCTAATAAGGGCTCATCGTCGGTGTCCGCGGTTGGGATTGCTGCGACTACCCGTTTTTCCTCTTTGTCCTCGGTGTCCTCGGTTGGGATCGCCATGACTGTGCACTTATGAGCTACGGTACATATGTATATACTGACCCCAGACATATTACGTCCTGTGGGGCCAACGAGTGAGACATCAGGTCTTCACCCACATTACCACTGCCCTCTCTCTCACACGACTCAGAGATTATGGGCGTGGATTCAAACGGCGCAGGAAGGAAACTTTCCTGAATGGTGGTATGTCGACACACATTACAGGAGTGCACAAAACTATCAATTTCCTGTCCCATTCCTGGCCAGAAAAAGTCAGCACGGATACGGCCTTGGGTTTTCTTTTTGCCCATATGACTTCCTGATGCTGTACAATGACCCCATTCTAACACTGCTTGGCGGTAGTTAGCAGGAACGCCAAACTGCAGTCGAACCTCGCCCACGAGTGTTCGTGACTCACGGTAGAGCCGTTCTTGTTTGCGAAGGAACCTGGCTCGCCCACCACGTGAATACTTTGTCACTTTACCCTTTTGTTTCTTCCGCACATCAGCAAGGGTCGGGTCAGACTGTTGTTCTTGGACAACATCTTGACTACAAATCAGATCTTGCGGCAATGCAATAACCGCCGGGGCAACACAATTTGGAGCCTTGGCCATGGCTCGTGTTACTGCAGCCGAAGTCTGAGTAGTGACATCTACGGTGCAACTAAGCTTGGCACCTGGTATATTACCTATAATGAGGTCAAACATAGGTTCTTGCATGACAACTGCAAATGTTGAACCTGTGTAAAAGGGAGATGCTACCTGGATACGTGCCTCAGGGAACAATCTCACTGATCCATCAATACGCTGAGCTTGGATCTGTCTGCCTGTATATTCTTCAGGACGAACAAGACTCTGCCTGACAGTACAACCTGAGGAAGCATTGTCTCTCAGTACATTGACAGAAACACCTCCCACAAACCCTGGCTGAACAAGGAAGGCACTGTTACCTGTGGGAGGGCCTGTGGAGGAAGCGGCCAGCCATTGATAAGGCTGCATGGCACTCAACTCTTCAAATGTGACAGGACTATATACCTTAGAGGTTGTACCTGAACTAGGTGCATGAGAAGTCCTACTTTGACTAGGTGCATGAGGAGTTGTACTCACCATCTGGGGAGCAGGAGCATTGACTGCCTGTGGAAGAGAGTTCACCATCTGAGGGGGACTAGGGAACCATGAAGGAGGACCTGTGCTGGTGGGGACGGCACCATCGTGCGCCTGTTGGGGAATGAAGGCTGCGTTTGCCTCTTGCCTCTGATATGCTGGGGCTGGTGCTGAAAAGGTTTGTCCCGGTTGTCGATTGTGTGACTGATACTGCTGCTGCTTAGGGTACTGCTGCTGGTTAGAGTACTGCTTTTACCTCTTCCAGTCAGGTTTCTGTGTATTCTGCCTCTGGTCCTTCTGCGGTTTGTTTGGACCTTGGCCATTATTCTGAGAATGGCCTTGATGCTGGGGTTCAGTCTGGGATTGCTTACCAGACTTAGCAGTATCTTTCTTATTCCATGGCTGTTGCCTACGAGTTTGGTACCCGTACGCAGTAAAGAAAGCATCAGCCTTTTCCACCATTTCCCCGCTGCAGGGGGTCACCTTGAAGCGGTGGCGGGGCTTGAAGCGTGGTTGGCGGTGCCACCTACTTTGGGGGCTTGCCTACCTTTGTAGGGTTCGGCATTTGTCGCCCTCGTGGACCAAGCACCCCCTACATCACTAGTGGAGGAGGCCTGCTGGTGATGTTAGTTCCAGCCCATTTGCCATCTAGGGCTGGACTGTCGCCTCCCCACGTGTTTGCCGTGCGTGGCGTCCCGTAATGCTGGGAGACGGGAGTCCTGGAGGTTGAGCGATGCTGCACGATGCCCCCTGCAGCTAGCAATACATCTCTTTGGTCCCTTATTCTGGCTAGACGGGCGGCCTGGTTGGGCCCGACCAGGTCAATCTGCTGGTCATGCGTTGGCTAGGGTCAAGTGGGCATTGGGGGACCTGGAGGCTCCTGTCGTCCTGGAGTCACCCTTGCCCGGGTCCCCTGGTGGTTACCCGCGTATACTCTCCCGCTACCTCTGGGGTCGCCAGTGGTGTTGTCCCTGGCACACGACCTCCCCTTGTTGGGCTTCATGGTGGGTGGAGGGGTGGGGGAATGAAGTTTATTATTGATTTATGGCATCAGTAAGAAAAAATTTGGTTGACGACTCAGGCTCTGTCCCTGGACACACTCTAATCACAACCTTGGAGCCTTACCAGGCCCCTGGTGAAGGTCGTCCTCTGCCCCAGCATTCAGCTGGGACTGGGAGACGTTCACGTCGGGTTGGTCCGGTTCTGGGGTTCGGCCTTGATGACGCAGTGCCCACGTCATACTCAAAGTATCTAGTGCTGAAGCCCTCTTTGGGTGGGTCGGTGTTAGATATGGATATTTTTGATGTGTACCGTGCTATTGTTTCTGCCTGTGGGAGGGAACCCAAGATGTCTACACAGGGGGATGGAAGCATCCTTCTTGAGGTGTCCTCCCCAGAGGAGAGTTCCCAGTTGATGGCTCTAACTTCCATTTCTGGTGTCGGTATTTCCTGCATCCCACACTCCACATTCAACCAAAGCAAGGGTGTGCTATATTTACGTGATCTTCTCCGATACTCTGAGGAGAAACTGTTGGAAGAACTGCAGTCATCAGGTGTGGTGAAGGTTGATCGCCTTCAGAAGAAGATCGATGGCGTTTTGACCCCAACTCCGACATTGTTCCTGACTTTAAACAGTTTGACGCTGCCTACACATGTGAAACTGGCATGGCTGTCACTTTCTGTGAAGCCTTATGTGCCAGCCCCAAAGCGCTATTTCCACTGTCAGGGTTATGGGCATGTCAGCCGATTTTGCCGCCGTGCACAGGCTGGCCTTCCGGGTGTTTGTGTGTCCTGTGGTGACCCGAGTCATACCAGTGACTGTTCCAGGACCCCTTAAATGCTTCCACTGTGGAGGACCTCATGCTGTATCTTCTAAAAACTGTCCTAGATACTGCTTGGAAAAGGAGATTTTGTCAATTCGTACATTAGAGAAAGTTTCGTTTCCCGAGGCTAAGAAGAGAGGCCAGACTCTCTTCTTTCAGCCAGGTATTACCTATGCATCTCTCCTTTCTGGAATGCCAGTTCATCGCCCTATGACTCAAAGAAGGCTTCGACTCAATCCAGTGCCCACTTCATCATCTAGTGCTTTGCGGGATGCTGTCCCCGTTGTTCATACTGATATAGAAAATGAACCTTGCCCACCCCCTACTCAGACTGTTTCCATCCCCACTTCTGTGGCTAATGACTTGCATACTTCTGTGATAGTGGCAGATGTCCATGTTGACCGGAATCATTCTCCTTTCCTAACCAGTATGCCCAAGGCTCTCCCTGTACCTGGCAAACGTCCCCGTAATTCTTCAGAATCCTCAGATCCTGAAGACCGGCCACCTAAAGTCTCAGTCGTCGAACCTTGTGTCGACCTCTTGCCTGTTCCATCTGCCTCAGAGGCTGAGAGGTCTAGTCAGGTGGAAGTTGAAGCTGATGGTTCGCCTATGGTCCTGTCCCCATCTGGGGATGTTGCTCGACAGTCTGCTGATACTTCAGACCTGAAGAATAGGATGGCCTCCAATGATTCGAGTCCTGTGGACTCCAATTCCACTTCTGGGGCTTCTGTTGAGGGCACTGGCCACCCTACATCTCCAAAGGTGGCCCCCAAACTACCTTCCAAACAAACTGGTGTGCTCACTCCTAGAAAGAGTACTGTAAAACTTAATTCCTTATCCTCTCGTTTGCCTTCGGATGTTAGACAGAGGGTGCGGGTTTCGGGTGCTGGGCACGCTCCTCCAAAAGGCTCCCATATGCATCAATCCAAATCCGCTGGGGGGGCAAGGTTGTCTCGCCTCTCATCCTGATTTCTCCTTCACTATGGGAACTATGGCATTCTCAGCCAGTATAATACAATGGAACTGTCGAGGGTTGCGGGGTAATTGGGAGGAGTTACGGAACCTCCTGACCTGCTCCCCTATGTGTATATGTCTCCAGGAAACTCTTGTAGGGTTTGCCACCCCCCATGCACCACCTGGGTACACTGCTTTCTACTCAACACCAACCCAGCGTCCTGTCGGGGGTAGTGCTGTTTTGGTGAGAGCAGACATCCCTCATCGGCCAGTCCACCTCCAGTCTGACCTCCAATGTGTAGCTGTACAATTGTATGCCCACCGCTGGTATACAGCATGTTCCATTTATTTACCACCCAACACAGCAGTCGATAGGGTAGAACTTGAGAACCTTCTTGGCCATTTACCTAAGCCCTTTCTTCTCTTGGGGGACTTAAATGGTCGCCACCCTTTGTGGGGTGACTGTCTTACTAACCAACGTGGGAGTTTGTTGGCATCCTTATTGGAGGATGAGGATCTTGCCCTGCTCAATACTGGGGCGTTTACACATTTTCATCCCCAAACGGGTTCATTTACAGCTATTGACCTCTCTATCTGCTCTCCTGACTGTCTTTTGGACTTTACCTGGGAGATTATGGAGGATCTCCATGGAAGTGACCACTTTCCCATCCTTCTCACTGCAGCAGTGTCTAGTCCCTGTTCTCGTTTACCGAGGTGGGGAGTGGATAAGGCAGACTGGTCCCTTTTCTCTTCTTCGATTCCTATTAATGTCTCAGTTGAAGACTTTCCACAGATTGATGAGGCTGTTTCATTCTTTACCTCCCTTCTGCATTCTGCTGCCCTTCATGCTGTTTCCAAAACTTCTGGCACGTATCGCTACCGACCTGTCCCATGGTGGAATGAGGAATGCAGCGTTGCTGTACGTGCTAAGAAGTTAGCTTTCTCCCGTTATCGAAGATGCAGGACGGAGCATAATCTTGTCGAGTTCAGAAGGGCGCGGGCTAAGGCTCGTCGAGTACTGAAACAAGCTAAGCGGGATTCATGGATGGCATATGTGTCATCTGTTAACTCAAAGACACCAATATCTCAGGTGTGGAAGAGGGTGCGAAAGATTTCGGGAAAGTTCAATCAAGGCAGGTCCCCTGTGCTGATGTCTAATGGTGAGCCTGTTGGTGATCCTGCAGCTGTGGCCGATATTTTTGCATCTGCCTTTGCGGCAGTCAGTCGAAGAGACACTACCTCACTAATTTCTGCCAGACGACGGGAGATAGAAGAGGCAAGGGTGTTGGACTTCCGTTCAGGGAGTGTGGAGTCCTACAACCTCCCATTCTCTTTTTGCGAACTCCAATCTGCCCTTTCCCTCTGTCATGACACCTCCCCAGGGCCGGATGATATTCCTAACGCGATGCTCCGACACCTGGATAAGGATGCTTTGTCCTTTCTCCTCAGCCTTTTTAATAAAATCTGGAGGGAATCTTCTCTTCCCACCTCTTGGCGTGAGGCTATTGTTCTACCGTTTCAGAAGCCAGGGAAGGCAGGCAACAGTCCCTTGGAGTATCGACCAATCGCCTTAACATCCTGCTTGTGCAAACTATTTGAGAAAATGGTCAACACATGCCTAATGTATTTCCTAGAAAGGAATGAATGTCTCTCTCAATGTCAGTTTGGGTTTAGAAAATGTCGCTCAAAAACTTATGCACTTGTTCGCCTTGAGACTGCAGCATGTGATGCCTTTGCTAGACGGCAACATCTGGTGTGCATTTTCTTTGATCTTGAGAAAGCATACGACACTACATGGCGGTTTGGTATACTCCAACAACTCCATTCTTATGGTTTATGAGGCCGGCTTCCCCTATTTATATTAAATTTTTTGCGTGACCGTACATTCAGGGTTAGGGTTGGTGGCACCCTGTCTCCTTCATACCATCAGGAGGAAGGGGTGCCTCAAGGAAGTGTCCTCAGTGTGACCCTTTTTGCCGTAGCATTGGACGGTATTGTGTCCTCTATCCCAGAAGGAGTGTCTGCCTCACTGTATGTTGATGATTTGGCTTTATGGTATGCAGCTTCCCGAATGTCCGAGGCTGAACGTCGCATGCAGCTCGCTATAGATAGGGTCTCTCGGTGGGCCACCATGCACGGCTTCCGTTTCTCCCCAACAAAGACGGTGGCCTTACATTTCTGCCGTTTGAGAGGTGTTCACCCTGACCCAGACCTCCGGTTATATAGCCAAAGGGTGCGATGTGTGGATGAGACTAAGTTTCTTGGGCTCATTTTCGACAGGAGACTGACGTGGGTACCTCATATCCGTTCATTACGACTATCATGCTTCCGTGCCTTGTCCCTTCTACGAACCCTATCTCACTTGTCTTGGGGCACAGACAGGACCAGTCTGCTCCGACTTTACCGTGCCTTAGTGAGGAGCAAATTGGACTATGGGTGTGTGGTATATTCTTCTGCTACTGAGGCCCGGTTGAGACCACTACATTTGGTTCATCATGCTGGGATTCTTCTGTCAACTGGGGCTTTCCGGTCTTCCCCTATAGAAAGTCTGTTGGTTGATGCAAACGAACCACCACTGGATCTCCGCCGCCAGACAGTCCCTGGTGGTGCAGTGTTGGCACCGCCTTCACCGTCTTCCGAGCTCATTGAGTTGTCAGGCTGCCTCTGAGGTCGCTCTTTTCCCCTTTTATAACGCCCATCCTCGCTATCCACACCCGTTTGGGTACAGAGCGAGGGTTGCCATGGGGGAGTTAGGTGTCCAGTCCTCCCCTGTTTGCCCTATGTGTATCCCCCGAGTGGCTCCCTGGCTTCTGCCAGAAGTGCAACCATGTGATTACTTCCTCGAGAGGAAGGCATCTGTTTCCTCACAGGCAGCTCTGTCTCATTTTTTGGAACATGCCTCTATTCACAGTGACAGTCCCTGTATATACGGATGGCTCTAAATCCCGAGCAGGGACAGGCTTTGGTGTAATTTTTCGTGATTTTAGCCGTGGTGGGAGTCTCCCTCCTTCTACATCTTACTGCTGAACTTACTGCCATATTAGTTGCGGTTGAAATGATTTTTAGCTTTCCTCCAGCTTCTTTTACCATTTTTAGTGACTCAGCCAGTGCCTTACAAGCTTTGTCTCATGGCTTCCCGTCACATCCCCTAGTTTTAGCTGTCTTGGAATGGCTCTTCTTATTATTCAGGCGAGGATACTCTGTACAACTGTGTTGGGTCCCTGCACATGTAGGGGTCGTGGGCAATGAGCGAGCTGACTCTCTGGCTAGAGCTGCTGCCTGTCGTCCTTCCTCTCCAAGTTGCCGTGTCCCATCCGAGGATTTGTGTGTGGCCACTGTGGGGGCTGTCCGTTCCTGCTGGCAAAGGAGGTGGGATGCAGCAGGGGCGAACAAACTCCGCAGCATCCGTCGGAACCTGGGTGATGTGGGATATTTGGGACTGTTCCAACAGTGGGAAACAGCTTTGGCTCGTCTTCGGATTGGCCACACTAGGCTGACTCATGGTTTTTTGATGGAGAGGGCGCCCCCTCCCTATTGTGATGACTGTCTGGTCCCTTTGACTGTGCGACATCTCCTTATTGAGTGCCCCAGTCTAGGGGACCTTCGTCGGCGGTACCTTTCTAGATGCCGAGCCAACAACGGTTCATACCTTCTCTCCTCAGTGCTTGGGGAAGAGGCTTGTGTTATGGGGGGAAGTACCTTCTCCTTTGTGTTGCGTTCTGGCTTTCTCCGCAAGCTATAGAGCTTTACCATATTTTAGCTTGTGTTTTAGAGATAATGTACTAGTTTTAACCCTTATCTTTCCACTGTATACTTTTTTTTTTGGGGGGGGTTTAACCCTTATCTTTCCATTATATATATATATTTTTTTTGTCACTTATACTGTTGGTTTGTTTTAAGCATCGTTTTTCTTTGTATTTTATTATATCTCTTATATACAGTATAGCCGGTTTGTTTTAAGCATCGATTTTCTATTTGCTTTTTATTGTTATTATTATATATATTGATTTTCTTTTATTGATTGCGTTCGGTGGCATATGACCTCTGCTGTTGCGCCGCCATGTCGTATCTTAATTCATTCATTCATTTATTCATTTTCCACCATTTGGGTTGCATCCTTCACTTTGGACATCTTGAGCTGGGCCATAAGCTCAGCAGGCCACGACTTTTCCAGCTGTGTGCGCAGCACGAGGTTGATCATTCCCTCTCGCGTGCTGGGAGTCTCGTCCTTCTCCATCCGCTCGCCTAAGTATGCCATGAGACGGTCAAGGAACTGAACAGCTGTCTCCTTTTCCTGGAGACGTGCCTTCATGAACTGATTCCTAGCTTGATCAACAGTAAGACCATACGCTTTGATGAGTGCGGTCTTCATCATCTCGTACGTGAGATTATCTCCGCAAATTCTGTGGAGAATGTCGAGGGCAGGGCCCTCAAACAGGCTAAGGAACTGAAGCCGCTTAGCTGCCTCATCCAGATCGTACAGCTTTGCCATGTCTTCGAAACGAGCTAAAAATGGCTCGATTCGCTCGCCTTCCTTGTAAGAAGGAAGCTTGAGACGTGGAGTTGCTAGAACAGATGCTGAGAAAGCGCTAGCAGAGCTTGGGTTAGCTGCACCCGATGTGCCTGAAGCCAAGGAGTCTCGCTTCAACTTCAGCACTTCAAGCTCGTGTTTACGCTCTCGCTCTCGTTTCTCACACTTGTGCTCCCTGTCGTGCTCCTCCCGCTCCTTCTCTTTCTGCCGTTCCTCGTATTCGCGTTCCTTTTGACGTTCCTCTCGCTCAATTTTCCGCTCTTCACGGGCGGCATTCTCGTGTTGCTGCTCGTAATTCCAGCGCGACAGGACATAATCTCGAATTTCCTGAGGTTTAGTAAGCCCCATATCCTTGGCTTCTTGGAGGTATGTACTCTCCATGATGCTCAGATTGAGACTGAGTGAGTAAAGTGAGACTGATATGCAAGAGTGAGTAAGTGATTCGGTAATAATAATTTCAAGCTAGGAGTTTATCGTGCAATAAGGTCGCAAGATGTAAGGGGGAAAAATGTATAATTCTTGAGGATAATGTAATATTGTATAATTGGGGTATACAATGTATAGCTATGTGTGCTAGGAATGACTATCGAGTCATTTATTACGAGAGAATAGACTTGTTAAATCAAGTAGCAATTTCACTTTATGCTGGCTTACTTTGCCAATTCTCTAGAGCCGAAAATTTATAGACTTTCTCAACGGTACACAGCAGAGACTAGACGCTCAAGTAGGCTGTAATATTGCGCCGTTGGGCTCTGAGAAAGTTAGTTTCTCCCCTTAACATTAAAAATAATAATAATAATAATAATCAGGATCTTGGCTGAGCCAAACTCCTAGCTAGCACAACGGATTTAACGATTAATGCCAAGAGCTGGCCTAAGTACCAGTCGTGATTAATATAAAGAGTTGTGCTAACGTGGAGTAGCAAAACTGTACTAAATATGTGGGAAAATTAAACACGACTGTTACATTTAACAAAGCTCAAGAAAACGAACTGTAAATTTATTGAATACAAGAAAATAAATTTACGTTACATGACTCCAATTCAAATCAAAGAAAGGGAAATGCACTTTCTCAAACACTCAGACAAATAGATAAATAACCCAAAAATTTAAGCCTAGGAAAACAAAAGGAAATACTAATTGGTATAGATGAGACCGTGCTGCAGTCGATCACCAAACTGGTGGGAGCTTCGGGGATTCACGCCAATACAAGCTGAGATCTGAAATCGCCAAGAAAAGTGATCACTCGAGCTTTCAACCCGCGTGCACTGTGACTAGAAGCAGACTGACTCTGTTTCTGAGTGTCCGAATTGAAGAGCGTGTGAAAGGGTGTGGCCCGGGCAACGGCCAGGGAGGCAGAAGCGATAATTCAGAAATTATCGCTCAGAGGAATGCACCGTCTGCACATAAAAACAATCACTCGC
>JAGKTI010034263.1:0-11495 GCA_018397915.1 Birgus latro | reverse complement strand
ATTGGTGTTGTGATGAGAAGAGGTAGATTGAGATGGTTTGGGCATGTGGAGAGGATGAGGGATGATAATTGGGTGCAGAAAGTGAGAAGTGTTAATATTGGGGGAGGGGTAGACCGAGAAAGACATGGGACGAGGTCATTAAGTGTGACCTCAAGGTTAAGGGATTGAACAGGGAGGCTGCCAGAGATCGAGCAGCATGGAGAGCCGCCATTAGGTGAACAAGGCTGACGCATGCAAGCAAATGGGGATGGTCAGGAACTAGTCCCAGGGGGTGATGAAACAGGAGCTCCAGCTCTCCTTGTCATCAGTGTTCCATTCACCTTGGGAGTACTGCCCTGTTTGACTGGTGCTACAGTCTAATCCTTAGGTTTGGCCATATGGAGAGTGAGAGACTGACGAGGAGAGTGTATGTGAGTGAGGTGGAGGGGAGGGGAGAGGGAAGGGGAGGCCAAGGATGAGTTAGAGGGATGAGTGGAGAGGTTTATGAGAGAGGGGGGTGTGAGCTGGGAGCACAACAGTGGAATGGCAGGGGACAGGGCGACATGAAGGCGATTTGTTTTTGGGTTGGGATGATTAATTGGCAGGTAATTGGTAATCGGCCTGATCATCCACTTTGCCGGTTAATCAGGAGTCAGCCTTTTGACCAATTGGTCGGGGCCAGTTAGTTGAAGAACCTTATTTCTGTCTTTTATACTGACCTCCATGATGTATTATTATCAGTATGTGAGTACGGTGATGTTAACAAACTCTGATACCCTCTCCAAAGCATTTATTTCAAGCAAGTTCCTGTACAAATGTATATTAGTTACCGTACATTGCCGGTTCTTTGAAAGCAGTGTTAAGGAACAGGGAAGTGAGCATGGAATAAAAAAATTGCTGCTTGACAGTATTGTGATACCAACTCCTAATGCATGGAAGTGGAAAAGACCTTGTTGGAGGGACACAAGAGTGAGAGCAGTGGAAATAAGTTATTTGAGAGGAGTGTGTGAAGTCATATGGAGAGATAGACTGACAAATGAGACAGTAAAGGAGCATTGTGTTGTGGATGTGGATGTGATAGAGAGCATTAAGAGATTCATTTAAGTGGTTTGGCCATATGGAGAGGATGTAGAGCAAGAAACTGACAAGGAGAGTGTAAGTGAATGAGGTGGAGGGGGAGAGAGGGAGAGGGAGGCCAAGGATGAGATGGAGGGATGGAGTGGAGAGGTATGTGAGAGAGGTTGGAGTGAGCTGGGAGCAGGGCAGTGAAATGGCGGGGGACAGGGTGACATGGAAGCGATTTGTTTGTGACCTCCCTTTACGGAATTAAGGTGTCTGGAAACAGACAGATAGACAGACATTATCTGTATTAGTTTTATGTGCTTCTGTTTATTTTTACCATTTCCCATATTACAGAACAGATAGGTAGTGAGAATAAAAGAACCAAGTTTTTCATCTTGATATAGTTCTTCATAAAGATCAACACACCTGTACACCACCATTTCTAGTAGCATCTAGGATTACCACAAGAACAAGAAAATGGCAAATTCTAACAGATTACAACCAGGATGCACAAAATGAGATATTGCAACAAAGCCAAACTAGACTACAGAAGAGTGGCGAATGACTAAAACTATTTGCTATCCATACAGGAGATGGCAGATGGGCAGTAAACAAAGTTGAAAATAGCATTAGGGTGATGTCTTTAAGTTTGTGCCACCAATAATTTAATGAAAATTAATCCATCCATCATCCAATTGCGTGTTGCACCATGAGGAGCGTAGGAGCCTGAGGCTGGGCAAGTTGGTCCTGACATTTAAGATGAGATTGACTGGCCTAACTCATCCCTGAGTGGCATTACGTGAGCAGTAAACCCCAACCACCCCTTGGATATCAGCCTGCACCGGCTCAGTCTGTGCAGCGCCTTAATTACCCACTAAACCACCACATGCCATAATTTTGTGATATCGTTACCACCCATACAGGGAACCATTTGGCTTGTCACTTAGTGTACAGTCATCCATAGGCAGAAGGAAGACGAAAGAATGAAGGGAAGAAATACAGAGGAGGGAGTGTAAAGTCACTGTAGGCGGAAGGAAGAGGAAAGACAGAAGAGGAAGGAAGGGAGAGAGGAAAGGGTAAACACCCAAAGCAGCACTACATCGAGTGAGTGAATGGTGAGTGCCCCCACCTGCCACACTGAAGATGAATCACAGTAAAATGTAATATTTGACCCATTAATCGGTATTGGCTGATTATTGACTACCGATTAATCGTTAATTGGCTAAATTGCTTATCAGCCCAACCCTAATTTGTTTGTGGTCATCCCTTACAGGATTAATGCATCTGACAATAGATGGATAGATAGATTTAATTATCATCATCATCTGGATGTCCTTTCCCACCCTAGGGCAGGGTGGGGAGTAGCAGTGTCCAGACAGGCCAAGTTTGCCCAGTCCACTGGGCCACACTTCCATTCACTCATCATTCAAGCCCCTGGATGGAATCATGGCTGTATCTGATACACCAAAAAACTTTCACCACATTCTGTAGTTTCACAAACATATCCGATAGAGTCAGTCCGAATGCTGTCACTTTCAAAAGGGGTGCCAAATCCCTGATCATGCACTTCCTTCCACAACATTCATCCAACCAGCTCGATCTCTTCTCAGTTCCCTAGTGTCACTGACTTCCATTTAATTAAATTTGTTAAAATATCTGAAAATACCTGTATACTTTAAGAAGGTAGATTTTAATATCTGGTGGTATTTTGGGTCAGTACAAGCTTTTTTTGTCAATAAAATTATGGCAGTGGGGACCTTTTGAAGTACTGTAGGTTTTCATTATTCAGAATTTCAGTATATATGGTGGTAGGTGGAGGTGACCATCATTCACTCACTAAGTGTAATGCTGCTTACATCTTCCTTCGTTTTTACCACTCTTTTTCTGTGTCTGTCCTCTCTCTTTCTATTTCTCCCATTTTTCCTGTTACATTTTATTATGCTCCTTTCCTTTTCAGGTAGCTTTACATTGAGTGACAAGCCTAATTATTTCCAGTAAGCCAGGAAACCATATACAACGCTGGGTGGTAACCATATAACCAACCCATACGTGTTCCCAATGTGTTAGCACGTGGAGGGTTAGTGCCCCTGCCTGTAGAGCAACTAGCTTGAGGACAACCAAACACCCCTTATGGGATTATGTGTGTGGCTGTAGATAGATAGACAGATTTTCAGTATGCATGTTTGTGTCTGTCCCCTAAGATGTGAAAAACAATGGTTGACATTGGTAATTATTCAGTTGAATACTGTCTGCAGTATATAAGCCAATGGAAACTTGCAAGCTACAGTTCTCATTTCAACAGACCGGCTGGGAAGGAAAATGGCAGCAAGGGCAAGAAAGTTCAAAAGACCCCTGTGGTGCAAGAGGAAATGGAAGTGGAAGAAGTGGCCAGGGTTGAAGAGTTGGCAGTTGCTTTCTCCAGCCAGCGGCTCGATGTAGAGGACATAGATTCTGGAGATGCAGAAAACCCACAGCTGGTGTCCCAATATGTTAATGATATCTACAAACACCTGAGGCAATTGGAGGTTGGTAAATGTTGGCAAGCTTTAATTATACTTGTAGTATTTTGTTGTTGATAACCACAGTAATTGTAGTTGGGTTTATCTGTATAATTGTGTACATGGTGTGATTGGTGGGGGAGAGAGACTTTTAGGCTTTCAGTGTGGCATATTCATGTTATTTTTGAAAGAGAATGGTATATAAGCGAAGTGTGAATGGAGTGGGGAGTGTGTCAATCAGATATTTGCAATAAAATATAGTAGAGAAGAAAGATAAGCAGCAACTACAAAGTAGGTCAGATGGCATATCTCGAGTGTAGTATGTCAGCAGTATCATTATCCCTAAAAAATGAAAACCCACAAAGATTGTGATTGATTATTGGGAATTGGAAACTGTAGTGGAGAGAGCAGAATGAAGTGCTTGTTGACATCTAAGAAGGCATGGATGAGTGAAGCTGTGCCAGTTGAGTGGAAAATGGCTGTGATTTTACCCCCTGTACAAAAATAAAGGTGAGCGAAGTAAGTGCAAGAATTATCGTGGCATAAGTCTATTGAGTGTTGCTGGGAACGTATATGGAAGAAATATTTTAAAGAAAATAAGTGAGATATCAGAAGTCCTAGTGAGTGATGAACAGGGTGGCTTTAGGAGTGGCAGAGGATGTGTGGATCAAATATTTGCAGTGAGACAGGTAGTGGAAAAGGCTTGTGAGAAGGACTATATGGTGTTTGTGGCATTTATGGATCCAGAAAAAGCATACGACAAAGTAGACAGAGAAGGATTGTGGAAGGTTTTGTGCATGTACGGTGTAGATGGTAAGCTGCTAGGTGCCGTCAGGAGTTTTCATGATGGTAGTGAGGCATGTGTAAGGGTAAATGGCTATCTAAGTGAGTGGTTGACGATCAGTGTGGGTGTGCAGCAAGGTTGTGTGATGTCCCCATGGCTGTTTAATATGTATATGGATGGGGTGATGAGAGAAGTAAAAACACGAGTAATGGAGAGAGAGATGGCACTGGTGATGAATATCTCGAATTTGTTGTATGCTGAAGATGCAGTGCTACTTGCAAATACCAGACAAGAGCTTGGTAGACTAGTGCAGAGTTTTGTAGATGTCTGTGAGCATCGTGCTTTGAGAGTTAATGTAGAAAAGAGTAGAGCGATTTTTACTGAGAGAGGTGACTCCCAGTGTGATGTTACAGTGAATGGAGCAAGTGAAATTGGTGAGAGTTCAAATACCTAGGTACAGTTATAAAAAAGAGAGGAAAATGTGCAAAGAAATGGAAAGTAGAGTGACACAAGGAAGGAAAGTAGCTGGTGCTATGAAGGCTTTGATAAGAAACAGAGGCTTGAGTGTTGCAGCTGCATGAGGCATGCATGAAGGAGTATTAGTGTCCACTTCAACATACGGATGTAAGACTATGGTGGGACATGAAAATGAGGAGTCAAGAGATGGGACTGCCGGGGAATGTATGTGAAGTGCAGAGTGGAAAGGATACGGAGTAGTGTGATTCGTGAAAGATGCGCCGTGAGAAGTCTGTGGACACCAGAATCGAAGAGAGTTTACTGAGATGGTCTGGTCATGTGGAGAGAATGAATGAAATAGTGGTGAAAAAGGTATATCTGAGCAAATTTGAAGGAGGAAGGAAGCAAGGTAGGCCAAGAAGGTGGAGGGATATGGTTGAGTGTGTGAGGAAGAGAGGTATGGAAGTTGGTGAGGCTGAGATACTGACAAAAGACCGAGCTGGCTGGATGAATTTTGTGCTGGGAAGCGCATGATCAGGGATTTGGCACCCCTTTTTAACGTGACAGCATTCAGATTGGCTTCATCAGATAGAAATATGTGAAGCTACAGAATGTGGTGAAATTTTTTGGGGGGCCTATCTGATGGAGCCAGGATTTCAAGGGCTTGAATGATGAGTGAATTAAGGTGTGGCCCATTGAATTGGGCAAATTTTGTCTGTCTGGACATTGCTACTCCTCACCCTGCCCTAGGGTGGGAAAGGAGGTTCAGATGATGAGGAAAAGACTTAATACATACTGTTGGCTGTATTGGAAGTAGTTTTCAAGGCATTGATGCCCTTTCCTATGTTTAGTTGTATTGGAGAGAATCACCTGTGTGGTGGTTCTGCTATCCAGATATACAAATTCCCTCATCTCCCTCCCATACCCCAAGGGAAGGAGGATGGACTGCAGGAAAACGTCCAGTGAAATCTGCAGTCCACTGGGTTTTTCCAGATGAGCTTGGGGCCACAAGGGAATCTGTATTTCATTCTTTTAAGTTATTGGATTCATAATTCATACCTGTTTTTAAAATGAGCTGGAGAAGCTGTACCTGTACTGGCTTGTGATAGTGATTGTACATGAGCTAGTGAGCCCATAGCACAGTGTCATTGTCTCCCCCCCCCTCCTGTTATTTATTTACTTATTTATTGTAGTAAATTACATAGATGAACACTGCCTGTTAAATTTCCATTGCTACTTTTAAAGCTGATTTACCAGTTTCCCACAGTTTCCAGTACTGGTTGTATAAGTCATCATACTGTATTGTATCCTTTAAAAAGGCACCAACATGCTTGCATGCATCTGCCTTGGTCACCTAATGACTCTCCATGGTACATCGGTGCCGTATCCCTGAGGTCACACTCAATGACCTTGTCCCAGGTCTTAGGTTTGCCTCTCACAACCCAACCCCTAACATTTCACACTTTTCACTTTCTGCAAATGTGTATTTGATATATGACTGGTATTTCTTGTGTTTTTAGGCTGAGCATCCTGTGAGTGCACGATACTTGGAGGGTCAGAATATTACGGGTAAGATGCGGGCCATCCTAGTAGACTGGCTTGTTCAGGTTCACATTCGTTTTACCCTCCTGCCTGAGACGCTTTACCTCACAGTTGCCATCCTTGACCGATATTTGCAGGTGAGAATCATCAGTAGCTTCTATATAATCTTTAACCAACATAGTTTTCTTTTTCTCCTACATTCTTAATGCATGACAGGTGATACTGATAGTAGTAATGTATATCAGTTGTATGAAACTGAATACAATACCTTAAAACATATTATGACAATGCTGACCTTGTATTGAATTTTTATTTTTTTTTATCTATCTATCTATTGCCTGACGCTTCAATCCCGCAAAGGGTGGCCGCAGACAAAACGCCTCCAAGTCGCTCTATCACCTACCATTTGCCTACCCTCCCCCCAGCTCACTCCCCCCTCCCTCATATACCTCTCAACTCCATCCCTCCACCTCATCCTCGGTCTTCCCCTCCCTCTCCCTCCCTCCACCCCACCTGCATACACCCTCTTAGTCAGTCTTTCATTCTCCATTCTCTCCACATGTCCAAACCACCTCAGTGTATTTCTCCTAATCTTCTCAACCACATCTACATCCACCCCACAATGTTCCTTCACTTATTCATTTGTCAACCTGTCTCTCCATGTCACTCCACATGCTCCTCTCAAGTAACTCATTTCCACTGCTCTCACTCTTGACTTGTTACCCTCTAGCGAGTTCCATGCCCCGCTTCCATACGTCAGGTTAGGGATCACAATACTATCATGCAGTGACTTCTTGACTTCCATACTCACCTCCCTATTTCTCATCACAGCTTTCAGTGAACCAACAACCTTCCTTCCCTGCTGTACTCTTTCAAGTATTTCATCCCCAAAACTTCCATCCTTACTCATCACACTACCCAAGTACTTGAATGCACTCACATTCTCCATATCCTCACCATCCAGCCTCACTGTGCATTCTGTGACTTCATTCCTCTCAAACATCATAACTTTACTCTTGTTTACATTGACTTTCAGATTCCTTTTCTTACACACTGTCCCAAATTCATTCACCAAACCTTGTATCATCAGCAAACAACAACACCGGAATCTTCCACATCTCATCCTCATTCAATAGAGCCACTCCCACATCCATTGCCCTACCTTGCACCTCCTTTACAACCCCATCCATGTATGTATTAAACAGCCATGGAGACATCACACAACCCTGTTTCAGTCCCACATTCAGATCAAAGAACTCACTCAGCTCGCCATCCACTCACACAGTAGCCGTAGCTCCTTCGTACATACTCTTCACAGCACTCAACAATTTCCCCTCCACTCCATATATTCTTAATACCTTCCACATACCTTGCCTATCTATTCTGTCAAAAGCTTTCTCAAGTCCATGAAGGCAGCATACACTTTCTTTCCCTTCTCTAGATACTTCTCCACTAAACATCTTAGAACAAATATCTGATCTACACATCCTTTTCCCTTCCTAAATCTCTCTTGTTCTTCTCCAACTAACTCCTCTGTTATATGCCTAACCCTGTCAATAAGTATTCTACCATATATCTTTCTGTTATATCTTTTCAGTCACACTAAGAAGGCAAATACCCCTATGGTTACCACATACTTCTCTCTCCCCTTTTCCTTTATATAAAGGAACAATTATACCTGATTTCCAGTCCTCTGGAACCCTTCCCTCTTCCTAAGCCAATCTACACAACTTCCATATCCATTCCACAACAATCTCACCCCCATACTTCAGCATTTCACCACACACTCCATCAATTCCTGGGGCCTTTCCCATCTTGATCTTCTTCATTGCTTCCACTACTTCTGCCCTACTGATCTCTTCCTCCCTCCTCTCACCTTTTCTTTTCCCAGCCATTCCCCAACCACTTATACTCACACTGCGTCACTCTACATTCAACAAATGCTCAAAGTGCTCCTTCCATCTCCTCAGTTTCTCTCTCTCCTCCACCAGCAATCTATTATTCCCATCTTTCACTCCCCTACTATTTCCCTTTTCACACTGTCTTACTTTCTTTACCTCCTTCCAAAACAATTTCATACTCTCCTTCACTGGTCATAATTATCAAGAAATTCATAATACTTTGATTATATGAATTACTTTGCTCATGACTAAGTGAAGTGCAGTGCGGTTCAGTGGATATAGTACTGTTTGAATGTTTGGTGCAGTCCTTGGTTGGGAGTACAGCATTTCTGTTTCTTGATGCAAGTGATTTGTATTAGCAAGTACTTTGCATCTTGTTGTTGTTATGGTTTTTTGTTTTTCAAGCTTTACCATGGTTGTGGCAGTGAATATGGGGTCCCAGCTTGGGCTCATCACTAACTGATGAACCATTGTAGACTGTTTTCAAAGATTCCTTCTGCTGTTCAAAAGTTGTGCTTGTTTTCATGACATCTAGTTTATGAGGTGCTTTTTCATTGATTTTGCTTGCATGTTGAGAAAAGGCTGTTTATCCATCAGAGTAAGCCTCAGAACTGTGGGGTCTCTCACCATTTGTAGTGATTAGTTGAAGAGGGTCAGTTGAGGTTGTGTTTGAGATTCATGTCTGGAGCTAGGTGATGGTGAATTTGACTGGTCATTCTGTCTTTGCCAAGCTAGTGTATAGTGGATGTAGGCATTGCTGTTGAGTTCTGGAGTGTTGTGAAACTACTAAGACATAAGCATAGGATAATACTGTTGCCGACAGAGGCTGGGATGAGTTTGTGAGGCAAAAGGTAAAGAGTGAAATTGAAAGGATTGAGCCCTATGGGACACACTGAGTAGTATTTGGAAGTTGGAACTTTGGTTTTGGTACAGTGCTTAAGTCTGCTTGTTGGAGAATAAGGCAGAAAAATCACATCTTTCATATTTGTGTTTAATACATTAGCTTATCATGGGAGGGTATGTCTTGGTACTGTCCCAAAAGCTTTGTCTCTTGCTGAAAATGTTTAATTGGGGTTGTTTCTAATTGAAACCATAAAAGATGAGTTGGGTCAGCTTGAAAAGGTGTGTGATTGTTGAATGATTAGGTTGGAAACCAGAGTGATAGATGTGGGAATTTTTTAAAAAAACAGTAATAGTAAGATTGGTCTCCATATTTTTGGATGACACACAAAGCAACAGTAATAATATGTACCAGGTCTGTTCAGACAGTGTCCGACCTTAGGCTCTAAAAAAATAAAATCTTACCTTTTGAGCTAGGACACTACTCTCCCTCAGAGTAGGCTTCTTCTGACCTAACACACATTGCCCAGCATTCTTTACTGCCTAAAATATTTTTCAGAGTCAGTTATCGGTATCTCCTGCAGGTGCTTAGTTGCATTCGTCGTGATCTCTTCTCTCGTCTCAAATAGGAACCCTTCAGTGGAGTTTTGAACTTGGGGAATAATTAAAAGTCGCACGGAGCCATGTCTGGGGAGTAGGGAGCCTGCCAGACCTGCAGGATGTTGTGCTTGGCCCAGAGTTCCTGATTCAGTTGAGAAGGCTGGGCACGGGTGTTGTCATGGTGCAGCTTCCAACTTGCCACTTTCCAAAGGTCTGGTCTCTTCCGCTGAACTGCAACACGAAGACAACGGGTAATGTCTAAGTAGTACTGTTTGTTGACAGTCTGACCTGGTGTGTATTCATGATCCACAACACGGTAGTGGGGAAAAAAAAAAATGTCAACATGCATTTCACCTTGCTGTGGACTTGGTGTTTGTGTGTGTGTGTGTGTGTGTGTTTTTTTTTTTTTTTTTTTTGGCCAAGGTGACATTGTATGCTTCCACTGGGATGGCTGTGCTTCGGTTTCTGGGTTGTACCCGTACACCCAAGTCTCATCTCCCGTGATAAATCTTCAGGAAGTCTAGACTGTGATTTGCATACTCCAACATGTCTCAAGCAACGTTCATCCAAGAGAAGAGATGACGAAGCACCTGCTGGAGAGACCAAAAACCAACTTAGAAAAATGTTGGAAGTAGTGGAAAGAATGCTGGGCTACCTGTGTGAAGTCAGAAAGGGCCTACTTTTAGGGGGATCAGTGTCCTAGCTCAACAGGTTAGCTATTTATTTTTTTAGAGTCTAAGGTCGGATACTTTCTGAACAGACCTCACATGGCGGACTATTAGGCGAATTACCTAGCTTGAATTTAGTGTGGTTATTTTCTTACACCAGGAAACCATTTACTGCAGTGGGTGGTAACCATATACCCATGTTAGGGCACCTGGTGGTTTAGTGGGTAATTAAGGCACTCCAATCAGATTGAGCCTGTGTGGGGGTGGTTGGGGTTTATTGCTCATGTAATGCCACTCAGGAATGAGTGAGGCTGGTCACTCTCATCTTAAATGTCAGGATCAACTTGCCTAGCCCTGGGCACCTACCCTCCTCATGGGGAAACATAGGATTTGATGATGGTTGGTTGGATGGATAATTTTCTTCCAGATTGGGGATTTGGTTGTGTTTAGGAAAGTTTAATATTCATTGAGGGTGTTTATGACTCTGGGGCAGAGGAGCTTTAAGTGGGTGTTTTGTGATTTGGTCTGGTCTTTAGTGCTTTCAGAGTTTTGATTCCCCCCTCCTCCTCCTCCTCCTTGAAGTGATGTTTATGTAGATTATTGGTGCATTAAAGTGTCTTAGGTTGTTTGCCTGTTCTTTCGAACTGGTCATAGTTCCATCACTGTCCAGTAAGGCTTTGTGGGAGGAAGGGATGAATTTTTGAATATGGGAGTTAGTTATTGTTTTTCATTGTTGTTGCTGTTCTATAATGTAGGTATCTACAAAGTATTTCCAGCGATATTGCTTAGACTGTTCATGGACTTTAGTTCCAGTGGTTTTGTTTTTGTTTTTTTTTCCCCAGACCTGCTTTCCCACCCTGGGGCAGGATGAGGAGTAGCAATGTCCAGACAGCCAAAGTTTGCCCAGTTCAATGGGCCATGCATCCACTCACTCATCATTCAAGCCCTCAAAATCCTGGCTCCATCAGATAGGCCCCCCTAAAATTCACCACATTCTGTAGCTTCACATATACCTATCTGATAGAGCCAGTCCGAATGCTTTCACGTTAAAAAGGGGTGCCAAATCCCTGGTTATGTGCTTTTAACCCGAGGCGTCCCGTCGACGTACGGGTACATTGCAACATTTTGTCACGGTGACACCTATCGACATACCCGTACATTCCAA